>VMKM01003862.1:0-27123 GCA_008360985.2 Macquaria ambigua | reverse complement strand
ACACACACACACACACACATGATACAGAGACAGAAACACACACACACACACACACGATACAGAGACAGAAACACACACACACACACACAAGATACAGAGACAGAAACACACACACACACACACACGATACAGAGACAGAAACACACACACACACACACACGATACAGAGACAGAAACACACACACACACACACACGATACAGAGACAGAAACACACACACACACACACATGATACAGAGACAGAAACACACACACACACACACACACACACATGATACAGAGACAGAAACACACACACACACACACATGATACAGAGACAGAAACACACACACACACACACACACACACATGATACAGAGACAGAAACACACACACACACACACACACATGATACAGAGACAGAAACACACACACACACACACGATACAGAGACAGAAACACACACACACACACACATGATACAGAGACAGAAACACACACACACACACACACACACATGATACAGAGACAGAAACACACACACAGTTTGACATTAAAGTGTTTTATGTGTGTGTGATTTCTATCTTTGTGAGGACAAATGAAAGGTTCTATGTGGAGTTTTCAGAGAGTCCTCGTTATTAATGACACCAGTGGCCGTTAAGTGAACTGCAGTCAGCATCCTGTTGCTCGCGAGTATTGAGTACTTTTACTTTTGGTACTTTAAGTACATTTTAATGCTAATACTTACTTACTTTTTCTTAAGTTTTAATTTTACTTGTATTTCTACACTGTGGTATTAGTACTTTTACTGAAGTAGAAGATCAGAGTACTTCTCCGTGAACACAGTGTGTGTGTGTGTGTGTCTCACTCAGGACCCCCATAGCCAGTCCTCCCAGTGCGATGCCCATGGCGACGCCTCTCTCCTCATCATCTGTGTACACACTGGCCAACATACCCAGACCTGCACACGCACACACACACACACACACACACAAGGTCATGTTATCGTGTTATTCTTCTTCGGTGGTGGTAAACATGATAAAGTGTCCTGAATGTTTGATGTTTCAGAGTGAAAGCGTCGACCTGCCACAGAGGAGAAGGACGAGCCGATTCCCTGCAGAGAGCGAGCGAAGAACAGCAGAGCGTAGGTCCCTGAGAACGCAAACACTGACACACACACACACACACACGATTAGACGTTTCTTCATAGAAAACACTGTCGTCACCGTGTGTGTGTGTGAGAGAGAGAGACTTACTGATGGTTGACACAAACATGATGATGAAACCAGCAAACATGGGGATGTGATACCCGACCCTGCAGAGACACAGAGAGGCAGTGAACCAATGCCACACATATCTTCATTTTCACTTATTTTAAAGATAAAGAACATTAATAAAAACACACACATTCATATCTGATGATGTCTGTAAGTCATGTGCTGTTTTATGAGATTCATAGGTTTGTGGATGTTTCAGTTTTTCTCCTTTTTTCAGATGTTCTGTGAGAAACAAACGGTTTCTTCATCAGGAACATGAAGTTTTAATCACTACAGTCTTAAGCTGTTAGGAAGCAGAAGAATGCTGGTTTCTACTATCTCTAACTACTTGCTGTTCCAGGTTATGAGTATTTAGTTTGGTCTCAACATGACGATGATTTGTTTGTCCTCCATCTTTAATCACAGCACAACCAGCAGCCTTCAGCACTCACAGAGGACAGCTCGGGTCAAAGGTCAGCAAATCCGAACTATCAGCACAATCCATCCAATAGTTGTTGAGATATTTCACTAAACCACAAATGTTGACCTCATGGTGGCGCTAGAGGAGAAGTCGGAGGATCACCAAAGTCAGTAGGATTCATCCTCTGAGGAACATGAACGTCTGAACAACATTTTGTGCCAATTCATCTGAAAGTTGTTGAGATATTTTCGTCTGAACCAAAGCGTCGGACCGACCAGCCGACGCGGCCGTCCTTTAAAGCTGCTAGCACTAAAAACAAAGCTCTTCTCCAACATACCAGACTTTATTTCCCAAACGTTTTCGGCCATCTTGTCTTCCTCAGGGTGTCACCCTGAGTTGTGCGACATGTTTATTGTTGACACTTCACTATGTGTGTTTTCTCAGAGTTAGAAAAGGAAGTTACGGACTGCTGGATACCTGTTGGTGAGCGGACCGACGAACGGGTTGATGAGCAGCTGGATGAGAGCTTTAGAGGCAAACAACAAACCAACACGAACGTTTTCCTCCTCCAGAAACACACTGTCCTGAAGACAGGAGGACTCCTGCAGGAGAGAGGAGAACATGTAAACTCACCCGTAAACATGGACCAGGGTCAGGTCAACATCATCCTCCACCTACTGTAGCGTTAGCAGTCTCGTTGGTCTGCAGGTCTGTGGCCCCGCTGGTCTCGTCTGCCGGCTCAGGGTCGGGGGTCGGTTCAGTCTGAATCTCCTGCAGACTGAAGGTCGTGTTGTCGAACAGGGACACCAGAGGAGGGAAGGTGGGAGTAGGCGGCCGGGGGCTCTGCTCTGACTGTGTACCCAGGACCGGTGCACTGTGGCTGGGCCGAGGGAGCTGTGAGGGCTGGGAGGTCCGGCTGGAGGTCTGGAGGTTTGACCTGGGGGAGGGGGACTGTGTGGGCACCGTGCCCAAGTGTGGTGCACTGAGGCTGGGCAGAGGGAGCAGGGAGGGCTGGGCGGTCTGGGACTGTGGACTGGGATGCTCCATGGCGTAGAGGAATGTCGGGATGATCGGCACTGGAGGAAGAAGATTGATCATTCATTCGTTTATTGGTTTCTTGATTTAAATAAAGTTATTTACATCATAAACATATTAGTCTCAACATGTCAGTTTGTCTTGTGAACCGTGTCTCTGGGAACCTGGATCTTTCGGTCACCCAGAGGTCCAACACTTTGTTACAGAACGAATGATGTAAACACGACCTCGCTGACGTGAAGAGGACGACAGGATCACTGCGACAGAGAAACATCTCTTCTGTTACAGCCAATACAAACAGTCTCACTGCAGGAGTTTAACAACCTGTAACTTTGGGTTTCCCACAAACCGAAGTTTTAAGAACCTTCGGTGCTATGTTACGGTGTTTTACAAACACACTGTGTCTGCACTGTTTGACAGACAACATGGGAGAAGTTGCTGGAGTCGAGACCAATCAGAGGAGAGTCTGCAGGATGCACAGCAGCATTTCTGACCTTTATTTCTTTTAGAGAGAGTAAAATAAAGTCATGTAGCGTTTGGATGCTCTGCTACTGCTGCAAAACACTGCTGATGGAAACGTGCAGTCTTTAACGAAACACACGTTCTGCGTAGGTTGTGATAAACAATGCAAAGATACAGCTGCTGGACAGCACCTCCAGCCCCAGTGAGCACTTGGATCTGGGATTTGGGATCATCTCCTGACAAGAACCAGAATTTCAGGAATTCATCCACTAAACAGGCGGCAAACAGAGGAAACAAAACCAGAAGTTGCTGCAGTGGAAACTAAATCTTTCTATCTTCTGGCCAGCAGTGAGCAGCCAGTGAGAACATTCGGCTCCATCTTCCATTATTATTTTACTTTACACCCAAAGTCACTAAGCAGAGTTCCTCCCATCTGTATGTCCAACCAATTTTAAAAGCTGCCGAGTGACTGAAACATCGAATTTGGTGAGTTGGATGATTCATCATCATCATCATCAGTCAGGATGAGATTATTTTTAAAATAAATCAGTGTGTTTCGAGGTTTTTGTGTCTAACATCTTGCTCCACCTGCAGAATTTCTTCTTGTCAGATGAAAATAAATAAGCCTTAAAAGCAGAATATGAGACAGATGACTTGTTCAGGTGGTTTAATGCTTTATTTTACAGGTTCCTAATCTCCTAATCATTTCCCTTTTGCTAATTATGGGGAAAAAGCAAAGAACTGCCTCATTTAAACCTAAATACATATTGATTCATTATTGGCTTTATTCTCTGTAGGTTCCACTATCAGTTCATTAACCGGTTCAAAGTGTTCCTAAGTTCTGTCCAGGAACCTGGAGGTTATTCAGAAATTACAGACACACTGCTTCAAAATACTATTTTATATCCAAAGGAAGCAGATCAATGAGTCCAGACTGATTGATTCATTCAGAGTGAAAAACATCTATTCAAACCTGAACAGAGTACAAACCGGAGAGAAGAGACCGAAGGAGACAACCGTGAACTGAGACTGGCTTTAAAGTTCAAGGTCAGGAGGTCGTGTGTGTGTGTGTGTGTGTGTGTGTGTGTGTGTGTGTGTGTGACCTCTGCAGCCTTTACATTCAGCTCTGAGTCTAACTGCTGCCGACAGCTTTGACCTGCAGGTTTTCAGTTACATCACTGATCTGTTTCCAGCAGCTGCATCGTGGAGGAGCATCTGTGACGGCCAGAAGTCTGTGGACAGCTCAACACGTGAGACAGTGACTCCATGCTGCTCTAACAGCCTCTGATCAGAGCATCATGTTGCTGTGACTCTGCATTTGAGGAACTTAATCCTGATGTTTGACTGAAACATTCAAAGTCACCAAATTTGGAGATACGTGGTTTTCATTGGACAGGAAACGAGGGTTCAGGTTCAGGTAAAGATCCTAGTTCAGGTTGAAATAACGACTTTGTTAATAAGAGTGAGTCTTTGCTGGTCTCTGGTCTCAGAGTCACATGTTGCTGGTCTCTGGTCTCAGAGTCACGTGTTACTGGTCTCTGGTCTCAGAGTCACGTGTTACTGGTCTCTGGTCTCAGAGTCACGTGTTGCTGGTCTGGCCGTCCACCATGACCCCCCCAGGAAGAGGTCTGGTGTCTCTGTATCAGCGTCTCTTGCTGCTTTGTTATTACCTGCAGGTCACCAAAGGTCACTGTCAGGTAAACATGTTTCTCCTGGGAGGACTCTCTGAGGTCTCTGAGGTCCAGCACTGATGCTGGTGATCAGGTCTGGCTCACAGTCAGAGTTCAGGTTCATCCCAAAGGTGTTGGATGGGGTTGGGATCAGGACTCTGACCAGTTCTTCCACAGCAAACTGGGAAAACCAGTTCTTAATGGAGCAGCTTTGTGTTGTGGTCCACAGTAAATATACTGGACTTCCTGTTCATGTGGACTCTTGGTCAGACTCTTGATCAGATCCTCCAACAGCATCTGAACCTCCTCCAGCTGCACCGTGACACAGTCAGAAACATTATTATATAACATTACACTTTAAACCTTTGCTCTGACATCACACCCAGCTCACACAGTGATTGGTCAGCTGTGTGGAGGTGTGACAGGAACAACGCTGAACGTCTGAGCCGGTCCCGCCTCTCTGTGACCACAACACTGCTGTGTGTGTGTGTGTGTGTGTGTGTGTGTGTGTACTCACCGACCACAGTGAGCAGCATGTTGTCGAGCAGCAGAGCGACACACACCACCACCAGGACAAGTCTGGGAGAACCTCGACTCTGATGGAGCCACGCCATGTCTACACACACACACACACACACACACACACACACACAACAGTTTGTTTTTTAGTGTTTCTCATGTTTTGTACGTTTTTACGTCTTTGTTTCGGTTGGTTTTGTCTGCGTGCAGATGCTGACACCCTCCTCTCTACTGTGACACAAAAAACTACAAAATATTTGAGGAAACCATGAAGAGGTGCAGCTTCTGTTTGCTTAAAGCAGAAAATATAATCTGACTGAACAGTTTAACAGCTGACTGTGGGTTAATGTTCACCATCTTAGGTTAGCGTGTTAGCATGCTAACATGAAGGTCTGAACCACATTTCATGACAATCCATCCAATAGACAGACACACAGACAGACAGAGAGGCAGACAGGCAGACAGACAGACAGACACACAGACTAAAATAAAAAGATATATAAGACTGGATATTAAAGGACTCAGTTCTGCATATTATTATTTACTTTATCTGCTATCGACCTCATTTCCTCTCTGAATCAAAATGTTTTAAGTTCAAAAGTTGAATTATCTGCTGCTCTGATTCGGTGTGATTTTTTAAATCTCACAGCCGTGATGTTAAAGTGAGTGCCGCTCAGGTAAAGGCAGCCTGTGGAGTCGCTGTTTGCAGGTGACAGAAAACACCTGTCGCTGGTTTCAGGTGGAGGTGAGACAGTAATGTGCTGTCAACGTTTGTTGGAGCTCAGTGACTCACACAGTGTGTTCTGGTGAGAAACGCTGAACGTACACAGAAACTTTATTTACATTTAAATGAACAGACGTTTCTGCAGTGAAATCAAGTCTGCGCGGCCGTTCGTAATGTGTCAGTGCTGTAAAAGGAAGCAGAGTGACGAGCAGCTCCTTCATATCACAGCTGATCTTTAATAAAACAGCAGGACGCTCTGCTGTTACTATCAGACTCCAGGTATTAGTCTGAGCCCGACGACTCAAACCCTCCACTGCTTTTAACACACAGGTTTGTGATCTGGAGTGTGTTAGAGGTGTTGCTTGGAGTATTTTGGACAGAGCTGTGCTAGCTGTTTCCCCCTGCCTCCAGCTAAGCTAAGCTAACCACATGCTGAATCCATATATTCATGTTTCCCAAACTGTTGAACTATTCCAACTCTGGCAGTTGTTTCCTAACTGTGTTGCAGGCAGGAATTACAACCAGCAACACGTCACTGACCAGATGGTGGCGCTAACACATCATTTAACAGTGTTTGACTGTCAACCAAAAGAGAAGAAAAAAGAAGAGATGTAACCATTTTTAACCACGCTAGCAGCTAACACTCTGATCCAGACTGAAACATCTCAACAACTATGGGATGGATTCAGACGTTCATGTTCCCCTCAGGATGAACTGTAATAACTTTTCATCTAGCGCCATCATCAGGTCAACATGTTAATGTGTCCAACACAAATACCTGCAGAACTAATGACTCAGCTGCACTCTGTGTTTACTGCTAACTAGCTAATGTTAGCATGCTAACACGCTAAACTAAGATGGTGAACATGGTGAACATTATATCTGCTGAACATCAGCATGTTAGCATTGTTACTGTGAGCATGTTAGCATGCTGATATAGCATTTAGCATTAGCACAGCCTCACAGAGCTGCTAGCATGGCTGCAGACCTTTAGCCTTTTAACCACTTCCTTTAAAACATTATATTAAAATGTTGTTCGGATGAGACAGAACGGATCCATCGTCACAGAGAAATGGATTCTGTGCGAACAGAAAAAAAGAGAAAATAAAAACTCGTCATCAGTGTCGTTAACTTTTTGCTCGTTAGCGTGAACATGAGCTGACTGACTGTTTACTGTCTGTCTGCTCTGACTGCTGATTGGTTTAGAGGCTCTTTCCTCCCTCACTAACACGGTTATCTCTCTCTCTCTCTCTCTCTCTCTCTCTCTCTCTCTCTCTCACACACACACACACACCTTTTATTCTCTTATCTCTGTCCACCTCATTTGCCCCCCCCCCCCCGGTTGATGGAAAATCGATGTGAAATGTAATTTTGTCTCTGAATCTTCAGTTCGACGCAGCAGAAACAAACATGGAGTCGTCTGTACGCTCCAACCAGCTCACTTATTTTATTTCATCACCAGTGTTTGTCCCTCCTCTACCTCTATCGCCGGCTAATTAAACATAAAATAAAACAGGCTGCTGCTGGCGGAGCAACAGGTGACAATCAATGATCAATACATGAGCCGAAGCAATATATAATCAATACACATCCGTCTGTCAAACAGCTGCAGACAAGTTAAACTGAACACTCAGGAACATGAAGGAACAACTCTCAATAAAAATATAAAACAGAAAATAATATTCAAACAAATCTTCACATCAGGAAAATAATGAGTGATGAATAAATCTAAATAAAAACAATAAATCAATAAAATAATAAGAAAATTAAATGAAATGCATGTATAAATAACATAAATCTTAAATTTAGAAAAAATAAAAGCTCAGCTGAAATTGAACACTCAGGAAAATTATAAATAGATAAATAGATATAACTAACTAAAATACAATAAAATAAAAGATAATTAAATATACTATATACAAATAAAATACATAGCTCAGAAAATAAAAGCTCAACTGAAGTAAAACATTGAAGAAAATAAAGCTGAAATAAAACTCACCTTGTACAAGGATTCAAACATTAAACCTACAATCTGAAGGAAATATAATAAAACTAAAACTAACAAAATAAAAGCTCAACCAAATCCAGTAAATAAAATGTGACAGAAACAAACTTTAAACTTCCTGATTTGAATTTAAAGCAGAATCTAAAAATAAAAATAGTCTCTTCCAACAGTGACGTGACAGACAGACAGGAACAGACAGACAGGTGGGTCCTACCTGGACGAGTGATGATCTTGTTCTTGTTCTTTCAGCCGCTGACCGATTATATATGTGACCTGGGGGGGGGGGCAGAGGAGGAGAGGAAACAAGGAAACAAGGAGAGGAGGAAGGACTGTAGGAAGGAAGGTGGATGTTTCCTCTCTTTTATTCTGATGATGATAAAAACAGACAATATGGAGACACACACACACACACCAGCAACGCAAACCATACACCCTCTGACCTGTGTGTGTGTGTGTGTGTGTGTGTGTGTGTGTGTAGATGGGTGTGTGTCAGTAATTGTGAGCATCTGCTGTCCTTTTATTGAAGCCCTGGAACAACCTGCAGGCTGGAGACCTTATCACACACACACATCTACACACACACACACACACACACACACACACAGAGCAGGTCTGTTTACACTGCTGGTCTCTCTGTCTGACGTGTTTCATGTTTGTTTGCTCACACAGTCAGAATATACAGAGCTGATGTTTGATCCAGATGTTTCGTGTCTTCACGTCGAAGCTGCTGATCGATCCAGATCATCCATCAGCGGTTCCAGACTTCCTCCCTGCTGGTTTCAGAGGAGACGGTATCCAGGCGAGTCCACGTGCACCTGTACAGACAACCTACACCAGCATCGTGTGTGTGTGTGTGTGTAAAGTGTTTTACAAGCAACTGACAAAAACATAAGATGTTAAAAATGGATTTACAGACTAACACTCACCAAAACAACCGAAAAAGAATAAAATACAAGCAATAAAAATAACAATAAGAAAATCAAATCATGGATTACTACACAAAATAAATATATAATAGTAAAATGTTAACAAAATAAAATAAATAAATAATAATCAGCAGTAAGATGTTGATACGACAAAAATAGGATAAATTATTAATAATAATGAAATAAAATAAGCATAAATAATAAAAATATATAATTATAAAACAACATAAAAGCTGGACTGAAAGACAGTTTTTAGTTTCAGCTGGTCCAGCAGCTCCGAGCTGAAAGCACCACGTTTTTGTTCTGCTTTGTGGAACCGCTAAAAGAGAAGAACCGGTGGATCTGAGGGGCCTTCGACATTTATTCTCTCTGCTGTTTTCATGCTGCATTAATTTGACTGATGAAGCGTCACTTTGCTGTCAGCGTGTGACGGACTGTAAAGACGCTAAATTATGTTTTCTACATTACAAACGCATACATGCATCAATTAATAATTGATGATGTTCAGCAGGCATAGTGTTTACCATGTTCAATGTCTTAGTTTAGCATGTTAGCATGCTAACATTAGCTAATTAGCATAAACCAAAGTGTTGGACACATTAACATGTTGACCTGATGATGGCGCTAGATGAAAAGTCAGAGGATCAGCAGAGTTATTACAGTTCATCCTGAGGGGAACATGAACGATGAAGCGCAGACAGACAGACGTTAGCATCCAGTGAGCTACGCTGCTAACAGGCTAAAGATCCTGCTGGTAAATGGACTTCACCTTAACGGTTCCCAAAGTGCTTTACTGATCTGTCTCATTCACACACTGATGGGGACGGAGCTGCCATGCAAGGTGCTGCCTCCATCAGTGGAGTCCACATGTGGACAGGAGGAGCCGGGGATCAAACCGCCAACCCGGGGATTAATGGACGACCCGCTCTACCTCCTGAGCCAGGATCTGGTTTTTTACAGAACGCAGCCAGACAAGATTAACTGAACTTTTCCTCTGTGACATCTGTTTCCTTCACTCAAGGTCCCACTTAGTTAAAATACTTTAATCACATATCAAGACCCCAAACTCCCTCCAAAGGTTTGGTCTCACTGCCTTCTTCTTGACTCAGAGGACACTATGCGACGTCCTCCTGTCTCCTGCAGCTGTGTGATAGGCCGGGACACCTGTCAATCAAACACACACACCTGGACACATTCTTCTCTGACATCTCTTTATTGGAAGAACGACTGTGTTGGATTTGTGCGTTCAGAGACGCCGAGCTGAGACAAAACCTTTCACCTGTTTGGTGTCGTCATGAGACGATTCACTTGTGTCTGTTAATCAGCTTTAATCACCTGTAAACACTCACACATCCGCCGGCTGACAGAGACAGCTCCAGCTCTAATGAGTCTTTATGGGAACATTTCAAACCACATGAAGTAAAACCACACACACACACACTGCAGCTCCACAGACGGCTCTACCTGTCTCGTGTCTCCAGGTGTGTTTTAATCTCTCTGTGGTCTCTGTGGTGTCACGTATCAAACGTCCCGCCTCACCTGAGGCCGCGAGGCTTCCAGGAAGGAAGCAAAGGCGGCGCTGTCTCCACCGACTGATGCGGTCGAGCTTCAAACGCACCTTCAAAACTTCTGAGGAACAGGCGGCTCAAAGAGGCCGGATCAGAGGGGAGGGGACAGGTATAAAAAACAAACGCACCTGAAGGCAGCAGCCAGGAGGAACCAGACCAGCAGAGAGGATTAGACCAGATTCTGTTAATAAACTGAGCTGGTTTCTGCAGGTTTTCTTTAATAACTGATTTAATTTCAGACTAAAAAGCTGCTTGAATTCAGGAGTTATTGGACAGAATTACAGACAACTAATTTAAAGTTTATAAAAGATCCAAACAAATTCTTCTAATAACCAGATCAATAATTAGACCAAAGGACAGCAGAGAGGCTGTAACAATTAAGAAACAAGCTCAGAAACCTCAGAGTGAAATTATTTTGAAGCTGAAGAGAAAGAGAGAATTAAAGTAGTAAATTAAGAGGTTTCTGGAGATAAAACGAGGATCCAGTATTGATAGTTGACAGAGGAGTGATTGATCGATCGGAGGATGTGGATGTGGATGTGGCGTAGTGTCTTGTGTGTGTCTCTAGTCTGTGGTCTGGCTCTGGACTCCAACACCATCAGATCCTCCAAAGAGACGCCGCCGCAGAGCTCCGAGCTGCCGGTAAGAGGACAAATATACTTTACTGTAGTACTTGTACTTCTACTGCAGTATATTTCAGAGGGAGAAGTTGTACTTTATACTTTGACTCAGAGTTTTCTTCTTTTTTTCTTCTCCGATATTCATGTTAATGAATAAATACAGGCCTGTCAGGGTCACTACGCTGCTGCACAAGAGCAGATAAAACAGAGTGAAATGAAAAAGCATAAAATAAAATAATAAGCGTGTTGATGGTTTCACAGCTGGAGTTCAGAGAGCAGCTGAGCTGTTGTTCAGGAGATAAAATATAAATCATTCAGCTCGATGACTCGTGACTTTAAAACGTCTAAACGTTTGATTTGATTTGACTAAAGGTTTTACTTACCAGCTTTTTCTGGAGCTTTCAGCTGCATGTTGTGGTCATCATCAGCAGAAGGAGTTTCCTCAGTGCAAAGCTCCAAACAAAGCTAGTGAATGGACCTTTAGCTGAGATTAGTTTCTTAAGTGTTTGATCCTTCAACTGATCTGAGACCAGATCGATCAGCCTGTTGTCTGATCTAACACAGTCCAGTAATATACAGCAGATGTACAGTAAGTTATCAATTCATCTGCTGATTATTTTCAAATTGTTTAGTCTAAAAACGTCAAACGTCTTGTTTGAGATTCAGTTTTCTGATATAAAACAGAAAAGCAAAAACTAATTTCCTGTTAAGTTTCCTGTGAAGAACAGTGCAGTTTGGTACCAATTAAAGTAAAAATAAAGACAAAGTTCTGAGACGGTTACTGTATTTGAGTTGAGTTGAGAATCATTGATCCAGTTGTTTGAAACCTCTCTGGCTCCTTAAAACGAGCCGCTGGCCTGCGAGCATAACAGCGTCCAGTGTTTCAAAGACAAAGGAAAAAAGCAGGAAACATTTACATAATTTTGTGTTGCTGTCGTGTTTTTTCTCTTTAATTATCTCAAATGTATTTTGGAACCTCTGAAGGGTCTCGAACCCCAGTTTGGGTGCCACTGATTTCAACCAAAATACTCATTCATTGATGATTTATTGTGACAAAACTGTCTTGTCCATGTAGGCTGACTTGTAACTTCACATTATTACATTATTATAGTTCAGCTGACCTGCAGACTAAAAGACTTTCAGTTAGTAATTAATTGGAATTAAATCTCTGTAATTAATACTACACATACTACATGTGTAGTATTAATACTACACATACTACATGTCCCATCTGTAATATCTGAGGTCCTAACTGTGACGTCACTCTGACCTGTCCATCAGGATCGTTCCCATGGCGACCAGGTGGAGCGTCCTGTACGGCGCCGGATGGAAACAACGTTCAACTCCAATCGAGGACAAACACCTCCATGTTCCACTCCTGACTGCTACGTACCCCAGGTCAGTGACAGACAGACAGAGAGACAGACAGACAGAGAGACAGACGCACAGACAGGTATTCATTATTCGTTCATCTGGAGACAACTAGCTACTTAGCTTGTTGTTTACAGATTGAGAAATTCAGTGGTAGAAAGTAACTAAGTACATTTACTCATTTACTATCTCACGTTTTCTGCTCATGGAGATGAAGACTGTGAGATGCAGTTGAAAGCTCCAGAAAAGGGCAGTGGGAGGATCTTGAGTCAGAATTATTTTGTCAAACTACTATTTCCATTGGTCAAGATCTTTCACTCTCAACGATTCTAATGCTCCATCCATCTATCCATCTATCAGAGGGGAGGATGCAGTAACAGAGCTCAGAGACAGTCCTCCCAGGACAGACAGGTGGACAGACAGGTGGACAGACAGGTGGACAAAGAGACAGACAGGCAGAGCAACAACGACGGCTTCAACAGGACGAAAGGTGAGTGATTGGAAGTTAACTACGAGTCCCAGAGTGCACTGCTGTAAGTGCACAGTAAGGGCCCCTGTTTAGGGCCCCTGGTGATGTCTGTATCTGTCTTCCAGCTCCAGAGATGTCGAGCTGCGTGCGGTCCGGTGACTGTGCAGCCGGTCTGTGCTGTGTCCGGTATCTGACCGGTAAACGGTGTCAGAGGATCCCGGTGGAGGGTGAGGCCTGTTTGCTGCGAGACTCCAGCAAACTGAGGAGGAAGCTGGGACGCTGCAACTGCGACGCGGGGCTGTCCTGCACCGCCGTCAGCCGGGCGGAGTCAGGAAAAGCCAAGGGCCAGGGAGTGTGCCGGCCCCGCCAGAGACAGGGCCAGAGGAAAACAAGGCATTCTGGGAAGAAGAGGAGGACGGCGGAGAGAAGCTGCTGACTGATTCATTATAAACTCTGTAGCATTTAATTTAAACATTGGTTCACTTTGTAGAATATCGCTGAGTCCTCTCACGGTCAGTTCAGGATCCATCATCACCTCTGGCGGCCATGTTGGAGGGCCGTCTGGGACCTGACTGTGTCACAGTAACATCTGCTCAGCTGATCATCACTGACTGTCGCTGTCACACCTGAGAGATGAACTTTGTCCTCCACCTGGAATCACAGGAGAGCACATCAGTGGTTTCCATCCCCTCAGTGGGGCCCTTCAGTAAAAATTACAACTATCTTCTCCATTACTGTGGTTTTAGTAAATAAAAGTCACTTGAGTATATTAAAATAAAGAGTGTTATCTTGTTCTGTTTGAAGTCACATTAAAGAAGCTGGTTGAAACAGGATTTTAAAAAAAACAGAAATCAGCTAATAATTTCTTCCAAATACATTTTAGAGGATTTACACATTTTAGACAGTGGACAGACACTCCCTATTTACTACATAGTGCACTTTATTTACTGTCCGCCGTTTTATTTGAGTGTCCAAATAGGGATACAGGGAAGTTAGCATCGCCCTGGTTCCCTCCACAAAAAGCCAATGGGATGTTTCCATTGGATTTTGGATTATTGCAGAAAACAACAGTTTATGATTCTTACACATTTTGTTCAGCAAGATAATCTTCACACATGAACTCCACTTTTATGATGTTTGAAGTGTAAAGTCAATCTGCAGAAGTAAAAAGCTAACGTTAGGCTATAAACCAGCTACACCACGGTCACATGACTTCAGCGTCTCCACCACTGAGCTTCCAGCGCTGACCTCTTCTACAAAAGCCTTTGGGAGAGTTTGAGTTACAACAGTTTGCAGTATAAACCCAACGAGGCTGTAAAGGCGGACGAGTGAGTAGATGAGTTTCTGTGTTCGGCGTGATGACGTTTAATGTCCCCGACAACCTCTGTAGCCTCATTTAGACACTTGTTAGCAACCGCCTTTTTTAACACACGGAAAAGCTTCAAAACTCACCAGTGGGGTATTTACTGACGGATTTTATGTTGCAGAACAAAACGCTTGTGTTAACCACAGACCTTATTTCAGGAACCAAAAACATTCAAGAAACCCACTGAGGTAGGGAACGAGGGAACAGGAAGAGCTAACATGCTAACTCACTTCAGGGTTGTAGGACTCAGTCCTGCAGAACTCTATTCTGAGTGTGTAGATTTATGTGTACACTACTGTCTGCTAACAGTCCCAGTTCTGGGCGGATGGATACACTAATATTTGTCAAGAAATAGTTCCAGCTCGTAACTCTTAAAACCACAAACTGCAGTTTAACGTAAACAAACAGGATGCAACAAGGTCATCAGTGAGATTTGGATTTCTGAACTTTGGACACAGACAGGCTGGCTGTTTCCCCGTTTCCACTCTTTATGCTAAGCTAGGCTAATCACTTCCTGGCTCCCATTCATAAGACTCCTTCCTCCAACTGTAGTCTTTTCAGAAATATAGACAGAAAGTATTGCAGTCACATGAACAGCAGCATTAGAAACCCTGAGTCAGCGCGTCACTCAAACACTAGAAAGGTCAACAAACCTGCGACAAGATGGCTGCAAAGCCTCCTCATCAGAGCTGAAGAAGTACTCAGATCTTTTACTGAAGTAAAAGTACTAATACCACAGTGTAGAAATACTCTTACAAGTAAAAGTCCTGCTTTCAAAATGTTACTTAAGTAAAACTACAAAAGTTTTAGCATCAAAATATACTTAAAGTATCAAAAGTAAAAGTACTCATTATGCAGAATAATATATATGATATTAGTGATTATAATTATTGATGCATTCATGTGTTCATCACTTTCATGTTGCAGCAGGTAGAGCTGCTTTTATTGCTTTATAAGTAATCTATAATACATCATTTATTAGTTGATTATATTTTGTATTAACACAAATCTCTCGTTAACTAAAGCTGTCAGATAAATGTAGCTCAGTAGAAGTACGAGTATCCCATAATTGTACCTAGGCACAGTACTTGAGTAATGTTACTTTCCTCCTCTGTTTTTAATACTGATATTGATCTGACTGGAATATATTTCATGTTTGCTTCTTTTTAATGTTTAAGAGAAGAGAAACCTTTATTGATCCCCAGCAGGAAATTCAGTTTATCTAGTTTAGACCCTCGAGTTATTAGATAGACGGACTTCTGGATATCAGCTTCTGTTTTGTTTAAAGAACTTTTTATCATTCTAATAAATTCATGTTAAGTTTGAAATAAATATTAAAAACATGTCTTTCAGTGAACCCATCAGAGGCTGAACCAGATTTGAACTGTTTAATTCATAATTCAATTCAAGTTCCTCTTTGCTGCTTTACAGGGAAGCTAAGAGCTCCCTCTGCTGGACACTTCCAGTACCCACAGCATTACTGCATACGACAGATACTGGCAGTGCTGGAAAGTAACTTTTATTTAAGTAGTTTTGTGGTACTTGTACTTTACTTGAGTATTTTCATTTTCTACTCCACCACATCTCAGAGGGAAATATTGTACTTTTTACTGCACTACATTTATGACAGCTGCAGTTACTAGATATGTTTTAATACAAAATATAATCAACTGATAAATGATGTATTATAGATGAAGCTGCCCAGCAGTTTATAAAGTGACTGAAAGTAGCTCCACCGGCTGCAACATTAAAGTGATGAACACATGAATAAATCAGTAATATCATATATATTATTCTGCATAATAAGTACTTTTGCTTTTGGTACTTTAATATTTTGATGCTAAAACTTTTGGTCTTTTACTTAACATCTTGAATGCAGGACTTTTACTTGTAACGGAGTATTCCAGCACTGTAAAGTGTAGAAGGTGTGATCGGTTCAGTTTGAGCAGATACGTTTTTTCCTCTGGATTTTAATTGGATCAGTTTTAACTAATTGATCGTGGCCTCAGAGGAACATTAAACAGCTTGCTCTGTGCTGACCTTCAGATTCATTCATCTCGTTCGGTGCAGCAGATACTAATTTGGCCAACGGCAACTTCTGGATTTCCCCCCCAAAAAAAATTATTGGACACATTTTGTATTGAAAACTGAACTTTAACAAATCCTGTTTGTGGAAGGCACCACTGGACCTGGATCAGAGGCTAAATGTTTTCCCTCGACTTTTTAAATGTTAGTGATATTATACTAAAAAAAACAAACAAAAAACCAAACCTACCAGTGTTGACATTTCCAAGCAGAAGTATTGTGGCGAGAAGCGTCACATGACCAGTGTTGCAGCACATTGTGTCCACTGGTTTCGATACTGATGTTCTGGTCAGCCTGCCAGTGTTTTAAATTACTCTGGACAATATAAATAACTAGAAAAATTGCATTTCCTGAAGAAAATGCGTGTGAATGCTGACAGCTGAAATGCAGCTGCTGAAAAAGCAGAAATGTTGAAAATGCAGAAATCTGAAATGTTGAAATGAATTACTGAAACACTGCTGAAAGTAGAAGTATTGTTGCTTTTACTGTAATAAATTGTTGAAAAAAGCACAATATTTTAAGTATAAATGGTGGAAAGAATTTGAATAGAAGCATAAATGTCTTCAAAGAGCAAATTTTAACAGCTGAATGTTTTTTGTAGATTAAAATATGCAGTACAAGTTGAAGATGAAGAAATTACAAAGCATTGCTGAAAATGCAGAAATCTGAAGTGAATTTGCATGAAAAGTATGAGTCATTGCATCAGAGTTTCTGATTCAAAAAGTTGAATAATAGCTTAATAGTTGAACATCTTGTGAACAGTTTAAAGTTTAAATGGAGTCTCTAGCTGAAAGTATGCGAAGGCTGTAGCATTTCAAAGTAGAGCAGGTTGAAGAGGATTCTCCATTGGCTTACATTGTAAAATACGTTTGAAAAAAGCTTAATATTTTAAAAAGTATAAAAGGTATAAATGAGAAAAGTAATAGCAGACATGCCATGAAAGAGCTGAACATTTTGATTGAGCTACAGAAACCATTGAACTAAGTATGAAGGAGAAGAAGCAGTGTATGGAAAGTAGAATAATAAAGAACAGGATAACAAGAGTGTGAATGCTGAGTCAGCATTCACACTAATGAAAGCAGAGTATTTGTATTCCAACTCTTGATTATGGTCTTGGATTAAGTGCAGTACCCAGTGTTGCCCAGCAGATGTCAGTTTATTTGGTTCAGCTAATCACCAGGAAGATGAAACTCTAGTGATGAGTTCAGGCGTTTCCACCATGTTGGTTCCAAACTGCTGAACAGCTTTGAGACTGCAGAGACAACCATTAACTGTAACAAACACAAAGCACACGTGTTTCAATTGTCAAGGCAACTTTTCTGTTTTATTTTCTTATTCTTTTTTTGACTTAACAAAAAAACGTTGGGACTTTGTGGAAAAAAACGTTAATGCAAAGAAACTTTCAAAGGCAAAGTCACAAATGCAGCAACATGATTTCAACAAGAACAGAATAAAAAAAAAAAAAAAGATTTAAAAAAAAAAAAAGAAGGGGGACGGGAGGGGGATCAGTTGAATCTCCATCAATAGGAATGTTGAATGGCGGGGGGGAGCCTACAGGGGCGTGGCTACAGGGCGAGCAGAAAAGGTTAAGTGCTGGAGCTCAGAGCTGCCCACAGTCGGCGATGGCAATCTTGGTTTTGGTTTTGCCGCTCTGGCTGCCATTGGACTCCATCACCTTCACCACATCCATCCCCTCCACCACCCTCCCGAACACCACGTGCTTCCCATCGAGCCTGCAGGGAGACAGGCCGTCAACAAGCTGGCAACAAACACAAGCTGCGGATGGAGACGTATTACACACAAACATGCTGAGAGTGAATTCTGCTGCACTGCCTTCACTGAACAGCTCTGACTCACTGTCACACTGCAAAACAAAACTTTGAGATGTTCATCTGGTAATTATGAGAAGGTTCAGGTGGTTATCACTCATGGCGAACCAATCAGACGCCCCGATGAAGTTTGTCCTGAACGTCAGAGTTTAAACACAATGAGAACATTTAGTGTCTCATTGTTCAGGCTGAAAGTATCCGACCGGCTCGCTGTTTGTTCACGAGCAGAGAAACAAAGTCACATCTGAAATGCATCCAAGCAACTAAACTGTCACCATCTAAATATTATGTGTATGTATGCAGCTATCAAAATAAAGGTCACAGAACACAGCACAACATCTGTCGGCTCAGAATTAAGAGAAAGAATTATGAAAGCACTTCTGTAGAGTGTTATGGACATTTTTTGCAGCAAGTCTGGTTCTGTTGTAATCTCTTTAAAGTTACCCCGTCCATCATACTATGTCTGTATTATGTAGGAAAGTACTGAATATCGGTATCGGCAGATAAATGCACAAGTGAACATCCTTCTCCCTCTTTTAATCCTGTATGTAAATAAGTAATGCCTTTATGCAAATTAATCTAGCAGCTTTTCCTGCAGGCTTTAGCCACTTATTGTAAGTTGCTAGCATCACTCGGGCTGCGTGCTCTTACCACGTTGTTTTGGTCGTGCAGATGAAGAACTGGGATCCGTTGGTGTTTGGCCCGGCGTTGGCCATGGACAGGATGCCGGGGCCGGTGTGCTTCTGAGTGAAGTTCTCGTCGGCAAACTTGTTGCCATAGATGGACTTTCCACCAGTTCCGTTGTGGTTGGTGAAGTCACCGCCCTGCAGGTCGCACAAACAGATTAACACACAAATACTGGAGTCCAGCAAGCAACTAAATGTCCTCTTGTTTCAGCTTCTCCAGTATCTGCTGCTTTTCTGTTGTATAACGTTGTAAACTGACATCTGAAGACCTTTGGGCACTTTTCACCATTTTGTAGACCAAACAATCCACAGATTAATCAAATAAATTGTTAGTTAAAGCTTGAAAGAAAGTGATAAAAGATTGCAGCAATTGTTGAAGTCATTTATCAACCGATTATCCTAAACCAGCTGGGATTTTAAATGCCCCAAAACAACCAAATGAAAACAGCCCATCACACAGCCCCGGCCCTACTCAAAGACATGAACCTAGCAGGTTGGATTTGGTTTCACGGCTTTATCACCTGGCACATGAAGTCAGGGATGATGCGGTGGAAGATGGAGCCCTTGTAGCCAAAGCCCTTCTCGCCGGTGCAGAGGGCCCGGAAGTTCTCAGCAGTCTTGGGGACCACGTCGGCATCGAGCTGCAAAAACAAATGAACACACCAGAAGTCAGTCAACTGTTCTGAGCAAACAGGGTGTGAGATCAATCGTTAGTTTCCAAGACTGAAAAAAGAAATGATTATCTGAAGGAGGGTAAAAGTTGTGAAATCGGTGTCCAGCCAGTGAATTAACATTTGGCTTGTTGCCACCCAGGCCCAGAGCCAAACCCAGAGAAAGTTTACCAGAGACTGCACTTTGCTCTGTGTAGCAAGAGACTGTATAACTCAGCACATAACTCCAGTTGCTTCTAGTCCAACTGGAAGGAGGTAAATGGAGCTTCCCTGCAAAGGTGAAAACTACATTACATCCTTAATATATCAACCTGCAATATTGGACATGTGCCATCTTAAAATGACAGAACTTCAAGCATCATCTCAGCAGATTTACACTAAAATTAACTATATACACTGACTGCCAAACAAATTTAAGTGCAACATTAAGTCAAATCCATGTCAAGAAAAGTGTAGCCTGAGGGCAGCAGTTCAGCCCATTAAACACACAAACCGACAGATCAGGTTATTATGTGGTTGGTGTGAGGTAATTGTGCCGTGTCATGGTGAAACAGGAATGCAGCATTGCACCACACGGGGATATCTGCATGCCCTGCACAGCAGTGACGCTACCATGCAAGTATGTTCAGAGGGAGGGGGCTGCAGCAGACGGGCTGGTGTATGGGCTGAGAGCAGCAGCTGATCTCAGAACAGCACTGTGCAGCCTTCCACCTGCTCAGCAGTAACAGAAACCAGACCTTTATAATTTAAGAGCTGTTTCAGATGCCTCCCACAGCTCAGATTACCTGTCACATCACACACACACACTAGTGTGGCCAAAAATTAAAGAGTATGGTGTCTCCTAGTGGCTCAGAGGTTTGGAGCTGTGCACCATTTAAGATGGAGGTCTCTGGGTTCAGATTTAGCTCAGAACTCGTGCCATAAATCGGAAACGCCCATAATGGGGCATAACTACTACTATGCACAAAATGGCTGGACGTGTTGGCTAGCATGCTAGCGGCTTTTAGCTTGCAGCTAGATGCCGTAGAAACGAGCAGCTATAAATAGCCTGCGTGACAATGGAGCCGTTGTAATCCACTCTGTTAAGTAACATTATGTTTATTCATTGTGGGCACAAAGGACTAGCGGTATCGTCGTTGCTTCGGCCATCTCCCTACATCCGCATTTTTCTTGTTTTGTTACATCACGCAGATAGCCCTCCCCTCCCCCCTCCGACCGCGCCAGCGCCGTGGAACTTTCCAGAGCCGCTCCTCCGTCCGTGAAGACAGGAACCGGCGCAGTTCGCTTCCACCGCTAACATACTAAACGCGGCACTCGGTACATTTTGTATTTTCACACTGAGCTGTGGCCGAAATCCTTCAACCGCCACACATTTTACACCGAAATAAAGAGCGGCCCGCGGGCTGAGGCGGTTTCCCGGGCTTGCGTGAAGGCCGCGAAACGGTGCAACAAAGAACAGCGCGAGTTCAGCTGCACGCTGCGCACGAGCTCACTGTGACCGTTCAGTTAGCATTAGCTAAGCCCGTTAGCCAGCGGTGACAAACTGCTGCACGGACAGCGTGCCTCTTTACGACTCAAACATGGGCCGCGGGCCTTCTATGGGCCTCAGCGTGACGAAAGCCAATGCTAGTTGTAGTTTCACATTTTCCTCTAACGTTACCCGAGGGTGTTAAAACCGAAATGTAGGTTTACGAGTTCCATATTCTTACAGCTACCACTGCCCAGATTGCATGTCACTTTTTGCGGAGATTTCATTAACCAGTCGCATTACCGATTCTTTGATACACATTTACATTCATTACAGTTTAAGTATGAAGAATGTCCTCCGCAGCTACAACTGAATACAGCTACATCTGCTCTAACGTTAACAGCGTAAAACTCCGGTATCCGGTCCCGTTAGCACCGCGCAGTGTTGGCTAGATGCCACACACACGTGCACATGGCCCCTTCAAGACAATTGTGTTCGTGACAGCTCGGCTAACGACAGTTCTTTGATGCTAAATGCAAACTACGGCAATCAACTGAAAGCAGGGTTTAACTTTGTGCAGCCCATAGAGACACATTAGCTGGGTGGTTATCTGAAACCCAGCGGTGTCTAATGACCGCAGGCTAACATTAACATTAAGCAGCCTGTGTGACAGTGATTACTCTCGGCTACACTTTACAATACAGAGGCCGGTTTACCTCCATCACAATCCGGCCCAGGGGTGCACCGTTAGAGATGACATCGAAGAAGACTCTTGGCTTGGCCATTTCAGCAGGCTGAACTGGAGAGGGTGGACTTAACGGTTTTCCGGCGAGGGAACACGGATGGTCACAAGGAACCGAAAAAGATGGAGAACTGTGGATTAATTTTATATAACACGCCGGTGGGCGGTGAGAAATCACAGCGAGCCAACTGGTAACGCTGCAATATTTAACTGGCACCTGTTTTAGCGAATCAGCAGCCAGAAGAGCTGGACCTCCCTTTTTACTGGCTTCTAAATGGACAGACACATTTCACGGTGTGTTTGATTTGAACATCAGAGTGCACCGCTTGGGCGGAGATTGGATGTTTTCAGATTTTGTCAAACGGCGCGAGACAGACAACACCGCCCAGTTTCGTTGTGCCGGTAGAAAAAACTTGAACTCACGAGTACCGGAGCAGCGCGCGCCACAGATCAACTGACAGCTCGGGCGTCCAATGCTTGCAGCGCACGCGATGGGTGAACGTCAAGTCCCGCAGTCAGCGCGCGTCCCCGCTGTCAGGGAAAAATGTTGGTGCGCGGTCACGCGGTCAGGGCGCGGCCCGTCCTGGTCTCCGCACAAAGAAGGAACAAAGTTAACACGGAAAGCTCGCATCCGGAGTTTGTTTGGTGTTTAAAACCACATTAAAGTCACTTTAAAGTCACTTAACCGCCTTTTACTGGCAGAGCAGAGTTCACCTGAGTCGGTATTAACGGAAGTCTGTGATATATTGATCGCAGACTTAGATAGGCCAAACAAGAGTTGAACGATTTTGAACTTCTCTCAACTCTTTTTTTTAATAAGATTGTGATAGTTGTATATAATAACCTATTCAACCAGTGTTTGATTGTGCGCAGACAGCAGCAGAGGGATTCCTACAAGTTAACTTCTTTATCCTTCATTTACACACATTCTTTGTTCTCAGGCTCTACAAAAGAAAATCACACAAGATGAGAAAAAGAGAATCTAAGACAAGTTCAAAGTTAAAATATAGGATAACATATAATATGAAGAATAATACTGAGGCAGACTGGAGGTGTGCAGTAATGTAGTGTTCTTGTATATGTGGTCTTTGGGAGGTGGTTGCTCCTCTCAGGTTTCCAGTCGAGATGTGGATCCTGAGGGAGGCGGCGGTGGGTGATGGAGGGGGTTTGGTATCGATCAGTGATCTTTTATGACCTTTGATGACCTCTGGTTGATGCTCACAGAGAGGCAGCGGTGCACGCTGGCACAATGAAGGGCAACTCATCTCCCCCTGTTGTCAGGATGTGTTGACCTAAAACAGATGATCTCTGCTGTCAACAGACGATAAAATGAAAGAAGAGTTTCCAGAACAAACAGGTTCAGACAGAGACCGGGCAGCTGGAGCAGTCTGTTAAAGGGTCAGTTCACCCAAATTATAAAAAAGTCTATTTTCTCACTGAAATCTGGTGCAGTGGTTCCCAACCTGAGGACTGGAGCTAAAGATTAAGATAAATCTGAGACAAAGACTAAATGACTTACTCCAAATGTAGGTTAGTCACTCATCAGCTAACAAGACGTCAGCAGTCATGCTAGCTGCTCTGTGAGGCTGAGCTACATGCTAACATGCTCACAATGATAATGCTAGCATGTTGATGTTCAGCAGGTATAATGTTTACCATGTTCCCATGAGTGCAGCTGAGGCTGATGGGAATGTCATCAGTTCTGCAGGTATTTGGTCATAAACCAAAGTGTTGGACACATTAACATGTTGACCTGATGATGGCGCTAGATGAAAAGTCAGAGGAAACATGAATAAAGAAGAATATTAGCAACACATTTAAATATAATACAGTCCAGTACAACACCACCACTGACTACCACCTCCATAATAAACAGTTAAATGAAAACTGAACGTTATTGTCTCTGTAAAGGAAGAATTCATGGCTGAGCTGTTGGACTGTTAGATTTTACAGGTGGACATGATGAAGAGGCTGCTGCTCAGTCCAACCCAGTAGATGCAGCCATCTTTAATCCTGCCCCTTGCTTCAGTACACAGTATTATCTCCTTGTACTGCTGATACGGGCACTTCAATAGAAAGTAGAGTTGGAGTATTAACTCAGTCTCTGTTCTCAGTTTTGTTTTGTTATTCTAGTTTATTGATTATTTATTCATTCAGAGATATTTTTTCTTTCTTTCTTTCTTTTTCTTTTCTTTAGTTTTGTCTCATCTGCATGTGCTTATTGTACCTGTTATAAAAACGTAATCATTTTATGCTTCATTGTGTATAACATACTGTACTCTAGTTTTTATTCCTTTGGTCTATAAAATGTCAAAATACTGAAATCATAATGCTTGTTTTGTCCAAACCCAAAGATTCTCAGTTTACTGTCCCATAAGATGGAGAAAAGCAGCAAATCCTCACAATAAAGAAGCAAAATCACTTTTAAATCATTTAAACGAATTGGCTATCAAAATAGTTGCCAATTCACTTCCTGTGGGTCGACTTCCTCTGCTGCTGGTTTCCTGTTTCCTCCTGCACACTTCTTGTCTGACCGCTCTGCGGTTTGTACACTTCATACACCTTAGACATGATTAACTGTGATTCAAACTAAAAGCACCACATGTTCTCCTCTGTGTGTCTTTCCAGTGTGTGTTTATTAAATTACAAAGGTTATTATTATTATTATTGTTATTAGCATCATTACTGAATCTTACAGCGTGATCATGTACAGTTTTATTTTTTCCAGAAGCCAGCAGACTCACTGGGACATGGAGACACCACAACTGTCTGGACTCTAGTCACTTTACAACATACAGAATAATGAGGAGGAGGAGGATGAAGACGGACTCTGTAATTATTACATATACAAACGGTTGATGTATCTCTGCCGCTGTGGTCTCAGGGCAACAGTTTGAGGCAAAAACGGCAACTTTCAAAGAAACTCAACTGATTTCTTTAGTCACATCTTTTTCTTCTCTTTCTTTGTTGAAGGAAACTGTTGCCTTAAAAAGTTGCTCTAAAGTCAATCATTGTCCTCTAGGAGGTGGGGGGGTGGGAGTGAGTTAAAACCCCACTGAAAGGCTCGACTGCAGGAGCGAAGACGCCGACGACACTGCGGGCAAAAAGCTCCAGAGTTCAGACTGAAGTGACGGCGTTACAAAAACGTGAGTCGAGTAGTTTTGGCCCGTTTACATCGAGTCTTATTTGTGATAAAATCCAGATGTGATTCAACACACTCTCATTCACACTCAGCCACATGTCCTGAGACGTAAAACCCAGAGTGCAGTGCGTTTGTTTCTATTTTACTTTGTTTTAATCCTTTTTATTGGTCCTTGTGTTTCTTCTCGTGCTGCCGTTCTCTCATGTAAAGCACTTCTTGACTTGTCTTGTTGATGGAAGTTTAAACTTATATCACTTGTAAATAAACTTGGAACAGTAATATTGAAACCAGCTCACTGCAGTTTAGAACGGGTCTTTTGACAGCAGCCATGTTGGAAATCTGACAGTGGATCAGCTCAAACTATTCAAAGCTGCCAGAAATCCAGTCTGACAGTCAGATCGTTGATCAGGAAATGAATCATCTGTAACCCCTGATCAAACTACACAAACAATAGATCCAGATCACGCCGAATCTATGCTATGAGAGTGTTTACATGCACACTAGGATCCTGGTTTTGATCATATTCAGGATCTGATGTTTACATGAAACATGTGAAACCTGGTTCTTCATCTCAGTATCCAGATTCATGATGGTCTGCCTGCAGGTGAGTCCTGAGACTGTTCAGAAACCAGGATCAGGTGTTTAAAGTGACAGGAAGGCTCTGAGCCTCGCTGAGACGCTGTGGCTGAGTGTAAATGTTCATGTGATCACCTTCTGATCTGTCCAGGACTCAACAGTTCCTCTCTGTTCACGCTGCCTTCAGGGTCTCCACTTGTCTCCAGACCGCTCCTTTAAAGCTCATCTTCTACTTTTTATAGCATCACATTTAAAAACTAATTTGGACCAGAAATATTCTGCCTTCACAGGACCACACTGCTCTGCAACTGCACATCACAGTTCCTTCACTGCTGAACCTCCACGCCGACGGAGTCTCTCTCTGCATTTTCATAGAAATGAACTGAACCCAGCGGCTGTCTGGAAGAAAATCAATGTAAAGACTGAGGGATGATTTGTAAAACGGTCAGCAGTGACGGGGTGTGTGTGTGTGTGTGTGTGTGATGTGTAGTCAGAAGCAGCAGTGTGGTTGTCACTTTAAATAGTTTGTAATGGCCGCCTGGGAGCAGCGAGCTGTCGGCTCCGACGGGGAATGAAGGATGAAGCATCAAAATACAGTTTGAGAGAATAAAAAAAAAAAAAAACAATAAAATAAAGTTTCCATCAAGTTCATCGTCACACATCGAAGAGTTTTCAGATTTAAAAGTTGTTTTTTTTTGTTTCCTTCTTATCGTCTGCTCCGTCCTGTGCAGACGGCGGCCATGTTGGACCGCCTGTCATGTTGGCGGGCGAGGACAGAAAGAGTTCATATCTTACAGCAAAGTCTCGGGGTGTGTGTGTGTGTGTGTGTGTGTGTGTTCAGTTGTTCTCGAACAGGGACAGCAGGTCGTCGTTGTTGTTGTTCGGGAGGTCTGGAGGTCCGAGGTACGACAGCAGCTCGTCCGGGTTGGTCAACTCCGGGAGCAACTGCAGAGACAGAGAGGAGAGACCAGTTTCAGCTGGGATCACTAAACCTGCGGTGCCGTTTCTGTCGAGTCCCACGGACTTTGAACTGGACACGTGTTCATGAGCAGGAACACACTGAGGAGATAATGACGCATGAGACCTCCTCCTCTGTTCCACTCAAACAAACACCAACAAGAACCTTTTCTACTCACGTCCAGAGACGCTTCTGGAACCTCCGCCGACCCCCCAAGACCGAAGGAGCTGTCGCCTTGGAGACGGGGATTCTGGTTGCTACGCTGCATCATCTGGTTGCCGCCCCCCAGTTGGGAGTTGCTGTGGAGACCCTGCGACTGCTGCTGGGAGAGAGGAGCACCATGGGAAGTGGAGTCCAGACGGCCTGAGACTGACATCTGAGAGAGGAAAGAGGAGGAGAGGAGAGAGGAGAGGAGGAGAGGAGGAGAGGAGAGAGGAGAGGAGGGAAGAGGAGAGGAGAAGAGGAGGGGAGAGAGGAGGAGAGGAGAGAAGAGGAGAGAGGAGAGGAGGAGAGGAGAGGAGGGAAGAGGAGAGGAGGAGAGGAGAGAAGAGGAGAGGAGGAGAGGAGAGAAGGA
>VMKM01003861.1:0-27150 GCA_008360985.2 Macquaria ambigua | reverse complement strand
GAATTGAATTGAAGAAGTTCTCGACTGGGTTGAGATCCATAACACGGCGTTTAGTCTGGTTTCCTGAAAGCTTCATTTTGGTCTCATCAGACCGTAGAAGTTTCCTCCAGCTGATTTCAGAGTCTCCAGCGTGACGTGCCTTCTGTCAAACTGTAGCCGAGATGTCACGTGAGACTTTTGTAAGAGTAACTTTCTCTCCGGCACTCTCCCATAAATTGTCAGAAGGAGGAACCCTCCACATTCAAGCAATATTCGGTCAAATGGCGAGTTGTTGAGGACAGACTTTCATTTTATGACCTGCTAGGGGCTGATGACATAGTTCCCATATAAAAAAGTAATCACTGTTTCTTCCAGTGTACCTGTCAGGTCCTCTTTAAAACCCAGACTGATGTCATTCTGTGTTTGGATATGACTTTTATTGTGTGCAGACCCTTGAAGATACATTTATTCATTATGTTTCATCCAAGATATAAAAGCTCGTTTTTTTGTTGCACACCTCCTTGTCAGTTTGCTGGTTGTCAGAAGCCTTCCACGTGTCTGAATCTTCCCCACATTGATCAATAACATCCTGATCAGTGGGACCCAATTGCCTCCCGAAGCTTTAAAAAAGAGCGAAACAATATTTAAGATTGACAGCTATAATCTTGATCCACTCCCGGTTTTTTAAGGTTTATCAAAAATCGACTTAAATCTGATGGGTTACATTAAATGATAAAATAGGACAGTGGAACTTGTCCTCTGGGTGATAGGTGTATTGGCCTTTTACGATATGATTTTATCTGATCCACACCTCCTGATGTGAAAGTAAGCATCTGGAGAGGACAAACACAATTTCTAGAGATATTCTTATCCATTTTAAATTGTATTTTTAGTTTAAAAACTTAAGTAGACTAGCCTAGGCTGTTTGGATTAGAGACTGGACTGGTTTTAAATCAAACTATCAAACTGTTCACTGCCATTGGTTGTTATTATTATTGGGCCTATTATTATTATTAGGCTATTTGTATTGCTATTATGACATTAAATTATTATCAAATTAATGAGATATGGTTTTGTTTCCTATGCGTCACCCTAAATCCAACAGGTGTCGTCCATTTAACCCCAGACTATCAATATATTCCATCAAAGTGCGTGCACGTGGCGGGAACGCGCATTATAATTCGACTCTTAAAGAAATGGATGAGCCGAGCGCGCGCCTTTATCGGGCCGATTAAAGGCTTTGAAGTATTCCGCCGCGCGAGACTCGGGTGCGGATTACAGCGAATTAATATCCACTTGTCGGTGGACGGAGCGTTTGTTCAGTATCGATGCTGGTTATTGATAAAAAATCATTTGTCTTTTCGATGGCCAGGCTCGGTTTTGGCGTTTCAGGGCCTCTGCTGATCCAGCCCCGGTGGTTCAAAACCGGCGGCTTGTTCGCTAACACACTACCCAACTAGCATGCCATACGTGATTTCTGACGGCTAATAATCTAGCCTACATACTGAGTACGTTAATTAGTAACAGCTGTGTCGTTGACCAGCCTGAAACGTTATTTTTTGTCAAAACAAGAATATGCTTTGCTTCCCAACAGAGCCCACGGATTAAATCGACGGATTTCTTTAGAAGTAAATTATTTTGTAGCGAAAATCTGTGTTTTGGTCATATTAATTTAGATAAAATAATGTAGATAATAACGAGGAAAGAAATGAAAGCCGAAGATGATCGTTTAAAAATGACGTTCTGTCATAAAAATATTTAATAAGTTAATACATAAATAAAAATGACTTTTGAAGACATTTGCTTCAAACTAAAAGTTTATATTTTTACGACCGAATAATTCTTGTTGCGCCTCAGCAGGCCTCCCAGCTGAAGGCCCCGGCTTCCCGTCCCATACTGAACCGAAGGCCCGGCTGCAGTGGCCCTTCTGGGCCGCTTGGTGGCGGTAGTGGCCCGGATTGGAAGAGAGAAGGAGCATTTCGTTTAATTTACTGTAGGCTATTTTACTTTACAGCCTCTAACCGCAACCAGAATAAACAGCTTATGTTATTTTAGGCATCATTAACAAAAGTTAAAAGCAGTTTAAACAGTAAGTTGTGTTGTGTTTATTAAACAATAAATGAACTAATACAAAATAACTAAACGCATAAATGGAAACTAAAACGTTGTTACATAATTGTATCCAATTAATTTGTCAAAAGTATTTATAAGTAGGCTGCAGGTTGACTGTTTCATCTTAGCTTTTAGTGGATATATTTGTACCTCTTCCACCCATACTAAGTGTAGGTATATACATGTTTTACTATTCTTTTCTTGTCTTTCTTTTGAAAGTGAGAGGCAAATATCGTTGCTCATCCATCCTTTATAAAGTGAAACACATTCTACAAGAAGAAAAGTTGACACTTCATGTTCACAACCCAATAAAAACGTTATTTTTTCCGTTTATGAAATAGTTCTCAATCTATGTCTTCGTTAAAACCTTTTCCTTTTTCAGTTTGAGTTGGTTATTCTGCCTCGTTTTTCAGTACGATATGAAGGGACATTTAAAGTCGACATTTTCTGCTGTCATCAGGGGGTTTGTTTTTTTGTTTCTCCAAATCAGCGGGTCCTCGGAAGAACCCAACCCCTCTCTCTCCATTTTGTGTGCGCTTTGTAAAGCAGCACACGTCTTCTCGCTGTCCGCCACATGAGGGATATAGGACTATTATTTTGATCGCGCTCGTCGGTGAGTCCGATTCTGAAATGGTTAAACTCCCTGAGATGCGTGTTTTTTTTAATTCGTTCTTCAAGTCCTAACCGGCCGTCATGAAAACATACAGTTTGACCGGGATCCAGGCTGCACGAGGGAATGCAGATCCTTGTTAAATGCGCTGGATTCAAAATGTGGAAACGAACATTAGAAATGGAGCCTGAAATAGAAAAAAACACATCAGGGATTTTGTGAGGAGGTCTCCTCGCTTGTTGTAGAACACATTTTATATTTTACTGAATCGAACCAGTTAATCAAATCTCTCTCCATCGACAACTGACACTTTATTCATTGTTAAAATGTCCGATTGGAGCTTCATTTTCCTCTCAGTTCGCTTGTATCTGTTATTTCACAAAGCTCAGAGCGAATTTTGTATAAAAATATCCGCTTCAATTATTATAATTCACATGTAGCTGTTATTACATAATGTATAATGAAGTCTTATTTCCCTACTGGTTCATGTGAAAAATGAGTCGTACTTGTGTTGGAACATTTTGTCACGTTGTAATGTTGCTGTTTTTGGGCTGGATCTTTGTGGAAAGCACTTTAATAAAATGTCCTAACTGGAAAAAGTCACATTTACTCCTGAATTAATTTGGCTTTTCAATTAGTTGTGCGTGTTGTCCTCATGTACTTACTGTGGCTACAAAACTGGAACTTTTGATTCGATGGATAGAGTTCTTTTTCTGTATTTCCTTTGTTTTGCGCTTCTTGTCTGGATCCCAGTGGTTTCACTTGCTGTGTGAAATGTTTCAGCTCTGGCTTTGTGGTTATTGAAAAAGGCCTTAAACTAGAAACTTTCTCACCAAGCAAACCTGTAACGTAAGAAGCCAACAGCGTTCTAAAAGCGAAACATTTCACATCAGATAGTAACAGATAGATTTTCCAGCAAACAGACGTCTGCCTACAAATGCAACTTTACCACAGCTTGATCAGTGAAGTGTTGTGAAAGTGAACATATGCTGCTGTTAAGTAGTTTCACCTCCCACAGATTTGTGAGAATGTGATGAGAAGTCAGTGCTCTGGACTGGTGGGAACTGTTCATTCATTACAGAAAAGAAACAGGCTGGATTGGTCAAATGTATTACAACTGTGATTGATACATTACAAGCAGTGGTGGAATGTAACCAAGTGCATTTACCCCAGTACTTTAGTTTGTGGTACTTGTACTTTACTTATTCCATTTCATTCCACTTTATACATCTGTTCCAGTGCAGTTCAGAGGTAAATACTATAATTATTACTCCACTACATTTATCTGACCAATATAGTTAGTAGTTACTTTACAGATTAAGATTTAATATAGAAAATATGTGATGATTTTAGAAAACATGATACATTATTACAGATTAAACCACTTAACCTAACAGTAATCCAAATCATGACCATCAGCTCCACCTCGACTAACTACTGCAGTAATATGCTATTTACATATGAATGAGTCAGTAATAATAATTCATTAATATGATAGGTATAACACGCACAGGGGCCAATTCTCTGCACCGAGTACTTTTACTTTTGATACCCAAAGTACATTTTTCTGATAATACTTCTATACATTTTCACTGCAGAACTGGTGTGTTTTTACACTGTGGTATTTTTACTTATACTGAAGTATCAGATAAGAACACTTTCCTCACCACTGGTTACAGGAAATACATGTATTCACATTTGTATCCTCCTTGGTGGTTTTGGGCCTTTTATAAACAGGTTTACTTACTTAATGTGTATTTGACAGATACAGTACACACAGAGAATTGCACAACAACTATCCAATGCAATGTATCACAGCATTTATAGCTACTGCTAATTTCCAATGCCCGCCCCTAGTTCATAAGCATATAAAGCATCCAATTAAATGATAAATCCATTAAACTTCTGCAGAGCTGCAGAGCACAGTCATTCATGAATTATTTTATGTGTCAAGTGAGGCTCCTGCTTAACTCTCTCTGTTGCTGCGAGCACATCCTGTTTCCGTGATGTCAGCACAGGAAGTGTAGCCAACACGCACTAAGGTATTTTATTTTGTATATTAACTGAAAGTGAGATGTTCACATTCAAACGTTCATGCTAGGATTAAAATGGTTTGAAACTTGCCCCACCAATCTGCTAAATAACTACTTGAACTCAAGTGTTTCCAGTATTCAGCCAAAATTCTTTAAAGTAGCAGAATTTGAGAACTTTTGTTTTATACGCACTGTCCGATTAATGTCTCAGGAAATACTCTACATGACTTCCAAATCATTTTATTCTTATTCATGTTAGGAAAATGAGGCCTTTCATATTAAGTTCCCTTGTAATAACTGGAGTTTGACTATGTTAAATATGTCATGAATGTGAACTGACATTGGCTCAATGGGAATTCTACACTCTTTGAGAAAAACAAAATTAACACGACTATTTTAACCCAAGAGTTTACTCCACAGGCCCAGGTTTCATCTGAGATTTTAAATCATTACTGTAGCCTCAAAACCAAGATTATTCTTCATTTTGAAGATCCAAAACACCGGCTCTGTTGCTACAAATACAGGATTTGATGCCTTAATTGCTATAATCCACAGCAATTCCACCCTTAAGTTTCTGAAAATACGAAATACGTCAGGCTGAACTGTGAATTTGGATTTTTTGTCCATTTTCTATAAAGCATGAAAGTTCTTTCTTGACCTTGAAATTGTAGTTTGACAAAAACTATCCCAACTCAAGTTCCACTTACTTGCTTTTTCCGGGCGTTTTAACAGCTTCAAGAAGAAGACTGTGTGATATAATTGAAAGCTCAGGAAACAAAAAAAAAAGTAAGTTGACCTTGAGTCGGATTGTTTTGTTGATTTTTTAAAGTCAGTTTTGGGGTTTAAGTTATAGAGTAGTTTATCTGTATGTATGGTTTTATGATTTGACATGTCTTGCTCATTTGTCCTTGACTGTGATGTTTGAGCTTCACTGTGCAGAGTTTGTTTTCACACTCATCTGCTGAAAAGTTTCTCTGTGCTCACCTTAAATCTCAGTTTAACACCTGGAATACCAGCAGGATTTTGTGACATCACAACTAGTTTAGAAGCCAATCATGGTCCAGTATGTAACTCAGGTGAAGCCTCCAGTGCACATATACTGAAAATTGATTTTTTAATTACGTAAGAGACACCTTGTGTGCACCAGTTAAACTTCAGAAATAAAAAATATTTGCATATACATAGATTCTGGATTTTTACAGTCAGGAAATAGAGCAATGTCATTTTAATCATTTTTTATGTGGCAATTGAACATTTTTGTGGAAATACAATATCAGATATAGATTATTATTCAAAACTGAGTATTTATATGTCTTAAAACATGTCTGGAGGGAAGGGTGCTTTAGGAAAATGCCAATGAATGCAGTGAATGATAACTGTATTTTCTGACACGCTTTAAACATGTCAGAACAAACTCGTAGAGCTATTCATTTAACAAGAAAGACTGGATGATGAACAAACAAATTCCTACTCTTTATTCCAAAGTAGGCAGTGTGAAAAGGTTTTGTGCTCATAAGCCCATAAATCCAGGCTTCTCAAGTGTGTGTGTGTGTGTGTGTAGCAGTCCTGTGACTAGGAAGACAATGCTTTAAATACAGTTAAATGATCAGTTATCCAAAAGGTGACAAAGTGTGAAAAAAGTCAGCATAACTCCAGACGGTATAAAATGAAAGGAAAGTGAATGTTTGCGCCATAGGAGCAACATCACTATGGCCCAAACATTGACTTTCCTTTCATATTTCCACACTTTGCCACCTTTCGGATAAATAATAAATTAATTATTTTTTGAATCTAGAGCACCTCCTCTATAATTCTGTCAATGTGCAGGCATTTTGTCCAGTATTATCCAGGAACTGCTCTTTATTTCACCTGTATGCTCTCTGTAATCCTGGTTGTTACATTTTGTTTTTGCAGCATATACTGTACATTCATTGAATGAATTTAATGGTTTTCCAATTTTATTCCCAGCACAACAGAATGAGGCAGAGACCGTGAGGCCTTGTATGTAACAGCAGTACTAGGCCACTGTGAAAAGGAAATGAACTACATTCCTGCAATCATTTCATCTTTTTATATTATTTAAATGAATCAACTTTAAGCATAAAGCAACGAGTTGGGGCTTTTTTTTTTAACATGTTGACATAACTTTTGCATTTTTTCACACATTTCTTTTTCAGCACACTTTAAGACAAGAAATCATCCCCGAGGTTAAGAAAGTCTACTGAGAAGTTATTCCTCATATTTCACGCCAGCGTTTAAGTTTGAATTCTTTCAGATTTGAGATATTTAAAATAATTTATCTAGACACGTTGAAAACATATGAAAACTCATTGTTTTGGTGGTGAAGATGGAAAAAAAAAATGTATCAGCACTTTTTGACTTAAGTGATAGAAATTTTAAGATGCTTCAGTTCTGTTCCATTATAGTTCATTTTAGTTTTAACAATGCGGTGTGGACTGACTGTGAATCCTGTCAATGAAAAGCAGAAAGTTTGGTAAATCCCTTCTCCCACTTTTCTTGTGTTTTCTCATTGATGAAGTTGTTCGTTTCAAGTTAATTTGATTTATATGGCCGAAAATCATAAATTGTATTGAGAAAGAAGCGAGGTTGAGAGGTCGACAAAGCATGTTTGTATTTTAACTTTCATATTCTTTATATTCTCATGTGTTCTTATTTTTCCCTTTCCGTGTAGATCCTGGTCGACACATAACAAAGGTGGACTTGCCTCGACGTCACCATCTATGGACCCTGGAAACACTTAACACTTTTAAAGCGCTGGAAAAAAAACAAGTAAGTAGAAGTTGAGTTAAGAGTTCTAACTGAGCTCATTCTTGACCTTGGAAACAGAAATCGACAAAACAATCTTACCTCAAGATCTATTTAGTAGCTGTTCTGGAGATTTCAGTCGTATCACATGGTCATCATCAGCATATGCCCAGTTGCCTATGAAATGTAGATGTTTGAATTTCCATTTTTTTCTGAGCACTAAATGGACGTCTTGTTGTCTCCGTGTGCTGATGAAAATCATGTGATATGATCGAAAGCTCCAGAACAGATCATGAGGTAGGATTACTACTATATAGGTTAAGATTATAAGAACAGACTTTCATGAAATTCTGCTCAGCGTTCTTGAAAATAGATGTTCTTAATTTGCAGTTAATGAGGCCATTTATTTTTTAAACCCATTTTAATGAATGAGGTTAGTCAAAAACATTTTTTTCTGAACGGTAAAGAATAAGAGAACACCCACACATTTATTAGAGCTAGGTTTTTGGGGGCGTTAGCAGGTGGCGAGAGCACATGTGGAATAAAACTGGCTCACTCTCGCTCTTTTGGCTGATTCCTGTTGGCCCACATCTGGCCAGCTTTCACTCCAAGGAAGTCATCTGTCACAAGTGCATTTTGGTTTTTCTAATAAGCACTTATACCCCCACACACTCACATGTTAACTGATGTAGAAAATACTGTGTGTACATTAGGATTTCCACATTTACATATTCAGCTCAAGCTCTTCTTCACTGTTTGCTGAGCAACAGGTCAAACAGCTTCATTTTATAGACTGTAAACATTACAAGCAGCCGGCAGCAAAGAGTCTGTATGTCTGAGATCATATTATAGAGGAACGCCAGAGGGGAAGAAATAATGGGGGGAAAAGGTAAAATGCACAGGAATAACATACAGGTACTAACAATCTGTTTCTGCACACGGATGGTGGATCTCATTAGTCCAGCAGCAGACTTCCTGTTCCTGTTCCCGTTGCAGCAAATGTGCATGGAAAGCATCTGAATACATGCAATCAACACATTTGAAGAGCAGGCAGGAAGAGCGTTCACACATGACTGAGAAGGAATTCTCTTTTAACATTGGACGCAGCATGAGAGGAGGATCTGTGTGAGGAGAAGTGAGGGCTGCTTCGGGGAGCAAGTACATGCATGTGTTGAGTCTGGGTGTATAAATGGAACTTTTACCTGTAATCAGCTTGATTCACTTTACACTTCATTAAAAGGAATGACATTTAGATGATCTAAAAATGCAGATGTTGGCCATAAATATTGGGTTTGAAATCATATATTTTACTACAAAGTACATTTTATGCTCTGTATTATGTATAGAAAATGGAGATGTATTGTCATTTGTTTTGGTTTAGTTATGGACAAACGATGCCTGGATCTCATTATTCGGTTTTGAACGCAGGCTTTTTCTTTCTGACTATAAGTGACTTTTTTTTTTCTTTCCCTGCCTCAGCAGCCTCATCATTACAGCACAAGTTGTCTAATGAGGACTGTTCCTCTCAGTGTGTTTGTTTCTGCAGGAAGGCATTGAAGTTACACACAATGTTTTTCTACCTGCAGGCTCTGGAGGAGGAACAGAGTGCTCAGGGATGCCACGGAGGTGAAATTGGAATTGAGATTCGTCGTGTAGTTAAAGCATTAAGGCACTCTTTGGATGTAAAGTCCATTTGGCAATTTCTAAATCATAATCATGTTTCTTTTTCATTGAGTTTTAAAAAAGCCTTACTTTTTTCCTCAATCTATTGACAGGCTGCTGCTCCCTCTGACCCTTACACTTTCATTTATTGCTCATCATGTCAGGAATTGTAAATTAAAAGGATAAAGGTTGGTGTTTCTCTATATTTTTCTTTTTTGTCAAAGTCAAATCTCATGAAAAGGCCAAAAATAAACGTGTTAGTCTGCCTCTCAACACTTTCTGACTTCTCTACCCTATCTGTGGCTCTCAGCCCCCAAACCCATTGGTTCCTACTGAAGATGTAAATCTTTAAAAACGAGTCACGGATATATAGTTTCATTTTAAAAAAGCCAAATAATTTCTTAAAACAGCTGGTTACTGTAGTTTTTAATAAATGTTACTCAAAAAGCACGAAATAGTGCATTTGTTGGGGACTATTTTCAGCGGCGCATTAATCCACATTTGGTGCTCTATTGAGTATTTCTGGCAGCAGGACGGTGTATGTGGGACTGAGTCCAAATAAACTACAGTGTGTGATGATAATGATAATGAAGGAACATGTCACCCAGTGCAACAGAGTGGCTCATTGATGTGTTTTTAATAACAACAATGGAGCTCTATGACACAGAGAGACTTTGATACACACACACATTACTTGTTAGTAGATACATTCGTTAGTTTGGGTCTTCTAAGAAAATGATAGAATATCACCAGGTCAGTACTTTAAAGCGTATAGCCAATATGTAAATGTTAAAAGCGTATCACCGACTTCAGAGACAGATATTCTGATTCCTCTAATCTTTCAATTCAAAGTCTCACAGAACTGGAATGCTTTGCACTACATTTCCCTAATGGCTCAGCTCTGTGAGGAATGAACATGTGATCTGATGATGTCGCTTAACTGGCAGTCAAGATGGGAAATGACCATCAGCAAACCAACAAATACCCATACTCTTTTTTCTGCTCTCTGTCTGCTTTACTGGCCTCTTTGTCAGGTAAATAGCCATCATTTGGAGTCTGCTTCCATCTGAAATATCTAGCTGGATGTCAAAAATAGAGGTCAGTGTCTCCTCTGTCACTGTTTATTGTGTCTCTGCATTCAAACATAAGAAATAAAAGTATGTGTGAACTCAAAGGTGACGGTGTAAACTACGTTTTTGAGTGACATTTTTGTGTTGAAGAAGTAGTTCTGTTGGTTTGCAGCCACAGAAAGTCAGAGTATTATAATTAAAAATAAATAAATATAAGCATTATTAGCTCATCATGAAACATTTCAAAGAGACAACAAAGTCATTTTAAGTAGTGCAATGATACATGCAATACAGTCATCTACGGAGGAGCACAAAGGGAGACAAAAGCAGAAGAAAAGATGAACATCAACACATTTGCATTTCCCCAAGCAGTTTGTCTCCTCCTTCTGCATTCCCGCCCAATTCACCCTGTTTCTCCACAGCCTTTGACCTATCCACCCCTCCCCCAAAACACACACACACACACAAGGGAAGACTGTTGACAGGGTAAAAAAAAAAAAGAAGTAATTTCCTGATGTGTCTTCCTCCAAGGTGCGCAGAATTAGAATGTATGTGCAGTGGTGGAATGTAACTAAATGCATTTACTCAAGTACTGTGCTTAAGCGTATCTGAGGTACTTGTACTTTACTAGAGTACTTCCATTTTATGCTACTTTCTACTTTTATTCCACTACATTTCAGAGTGAAATATTGAACTTTTTAATCCAATACATTCATTTGATAACTTTAGTCACTAGTTACTTTACAGGTGAGGATTTTCACATTCAAGACAAATATGATGCATTGTTATAGATTACACTAGCCAACAGTTTATAAAATAGTTAAAGTTGCAGTGATTAGTCGATTCATCGATTAGTCGATCGACACCAAATTAATCTGCAGCTATTTTGATCATTTTCAAGCACAAAATGCAAAACACTTGATGTTTCCAGCTTCTTAAATGTGAGAATTTGCCCCTCTTCTTGTCTTAATGTTATAATACGTTATAATAAGTACTGATGGCCATTTTTCACTGTTTTCTGATGTGTTATAGAAACTGTTAATAAATGATGATAATAATCTTTAATTGCAGCCTAAAAAAAAGCTCTCCACCTCAACCAGCTACACATAAAGACTAATAATCCATTAATATAATAATATAACACTCACAGGGGCCATTGTTCTGCATTACGAGTACTTTTACTTTTGAAACTTTAAGTTCATTTTGCTAATAATACTTATGTGACATTTTCAATGCAGGGCTTTACTTGTGCTGGAGTATTTTTATATTGCAGTATTGCAACTTTGACTTGACTAAAAGATCTGAATACTTGGTCCAGCACTGTGTGTGTATGCAGTATCACAGGTCAGCTTGTGAACACGTTATCCAATCATTCTCAGCCAGGACTCATGTTAATGAAGCCACAAAGGAAAAAAACCATGAGCCATGAAACTCTAAAACCTGCTGCACCTGTTGCAGTTTAGGAACATGTAGCTGACTCGTGTCAAACCAGAGAGACAGACTGCCCCCCCCCCCAAAAAAAGAAGCATTTCCATTCCAACCACTGTTAGTGAAGATATTCTAGGTTTTCGCCTGACTCAGACAAAATATGCAAGTGTCCACATGAGGAATATATAAAACAAAGGAAGAAAGGGATAAGAAAAAGGAGGGGAAAGATAAGGGGAGAGGAATGTGTAGGTACCAACAGAGGAGGGGGGTAAGAGGTGAGGGAGGAGGGAAACTATGAAACCTTTCATGAGGAAGTGACTCGTTTGGAATCGCAGAATATGGACAGTGACTGAGTGGCCATTGAAAGTCAGTCCATCTGTCAAACCTTAATATTATTTATCACTGGAAAGCACATGGCATATATTTAAGGATCAACAGAGATCTGTGAGCACAAGTAATTAAAATCATAGGGGAAATGTAGAAGCCTTTTGTGAAAAAAGGGAAAATTGTGCAAATAACAATTTCCATTTTGTCATTATTCATAACGAACATTTTGGAAGAAAAAAAAAAAAACTTAACCAAACATGCTTCATTATAATTTCAGTTATGTGACTAAAGTACAAATGTATAGTTTTTGTAGGAGATTAAAAAAACCCTGTGAGAATATGTTCAAACCTTAGATTAAATAGCTATATAGAATTCAGGTTTTTAGTTTTCAGTCTTAATCCCAGTTTAAATTTAATGAAACAGATGTAATCTTTGTTTTTTGCTAGAGAAAGGTCACTCACAAAGGTTACAAAAGTCTCAAAATATGTTTCACCTTATATGTGGATATTTGACCCAAACCCTGACCTCACCAGCTCCTGTGACCAGTGTGTGAATGTGTGTGTGTGTGAGAATGAAAGAGAGAAAAGGGGGGTTGGGAAGAGGGGTTCAAGCCATCTCAGGACAAGGAAGAAAAAAAAGGGAAAGACCTCACTTGTATGTTCTCAAAGAGCTAGGGTAGAAGAGGTGGGGTGTGGGGGGTGAGTAAACAGGATCTGTAGCAGATTTACAGCAAACAACAGAGAATCAAACCTCATGCTGCTCTGAGAGGGAATTTAAGGCTTCATTAAAAGATTATAAGTTATACTGAACCATCCTGAAGCTGTGGTTACTGCATAATTACAGTAGGCTATTACTCTGTGTTCCTATTCTCCTACTTCACACTACACTTCAGGCTGTTTAATCTAATAAAGATATTGCTGTGACTAAGATGTGTCATGCTTATTATTTTAATGTTGGGTATGATAATTAGATTAATTTAAGATTAGCATATGCTATGGTAAAATGTTTACTCCATTTGTTGATTTTATTCTATGTCCTAAGCAGGCTATATAGTCAAATGCTTTCGGGACTAATATATGGGCTAATACAGATATATTTAATCATACCCCGAAATTATTATGAAATAAAACATTACTTAAACCAAGAAGTACTTCACATGTAGAAAAACACAATATATTAGCCAAATAAATTGAGAATAGGAACTTCATTCATCTAATGCACTCACAACCAAATATATGGACACAACAGCGGGTTTCTTGTTATATGCAGATGAAAAAATAGTTATGCTTTTATAATAAAATGTCCTCGTTTGTAAGTGTCACCCATGATGAGGCAATGGTTACTGTACAAGCAGTTTGAGGGTTTGGATCCATTTTGTGCACAGGAGCCATTTTCTAACCAAGCAGAGCTCACAAGAGTGCAACGTTGCCTCCAGGCACGCACTACATGGCTACAAAGTCTCTAAATAGTCTCGACCAAGGAGGAGAGAGACTTTTAAAACCAAATCCCAGACTTGTTGAAATTTACACCAAAACAGGAAAGCGTGAGATGGGCACACAGTGGACGCACAGAGCGCCAAAGTGAACCACAGCCAAACTCTGTATGTGTGTGTGGGCGTAGGGGGGAGGCCTGTGCGTCAGTCACTGCCTCCATTTTGAGAAGCTTCCATCCAGGCAGAGGGGCGCGCGCGGTGTGTGAGTGTGGTGCTGTAGCCCAGCGACTGCGCCATACTGTCATTTCCTCTGCGCCACACTCAGAGGAATATGATAAAACGGATGAAACAGAAGCTAACACGCCTGCTTGGGTGGGGCGCACTCTGCTGGAGTTGTATTTTAACTCTGGGTATCGCCTGTTGGAAGCCATGACCTTAAGCAAGCAGCCTACAACCACAACAATTGTATAAAGTCTCTTAAAAGCAGAAGGGCGGTGCAGTTTGACGCCATGAGCTGCGGAGATCCTTGCCCGCCCCTGCTACAAACAACCTGGGCTGTGCTGTAGTCACTCTACCGCTGCCATATCGGATACATTGTTTCACTTAACGTGGATGCGGGTGTAGGTAACACTGTATCAGTAGAGGGTTCCAGTAGCAGCACCCTTGCGGCCCCTGAGGCAAAATGGGGCCCTGGACCTTTTGTTCCCGCTGCAAACAGCCTGAGGTCCACCATAGGTCATTTATGTAACATCATGAAGACTAACTTCTTTACCACGCATCATATTCATCCAGAGGGCGGGAACATCAGGGAGGTGGGGGCGCTAGGCTATAGAATTAGCAGGCGGTGCCTTGTTATTTAAATGTGAACGGTTTTGACCACCTAGACCTTCAGCTATTCAAGACGATGGAGGGCAATAGAGTTAAGGCAGTAAAACAGTTCGACGCCTAAAGGTCTTAGCTTTTAGCTTACATCACTGTGTCGTGAAGGAAGCCCTGTCAATACATATCCTATAGCCTAATCTTCGCCCGCAGGAGCAGGAGCGCATTAAGCGCATGTGTGGCCACGTCGTGTTGAATAAAAGCCCCAGTCCACAGCACACAAACTGCACCGCGCACATGTACAGTACAGAATGCAGCGAGCACCGCACAGAATTAGGGGTCTCGGCTTGTGTGACCATGCGCGCGCACACGTAGCCTACACACGCGCTCATCTGGTGAATACCCTAGGATGAGAGGGGGATGCCCCCCCCCTTTCCTCCTCTCTCTAACCTACTCCAAATATACCACGTGGTTTCCTCTTTGCAAACAAAAAAAGAAAAAAACGTGAATTGGAGGCGGCGGAGGGGCGGCGTCACCCCTCTGCCGGCAGCAGGCGGATCGCTGAAAGAAGGAAGGGTAGAAAACTAGAGAGAGAGAGAGGCGGAGAGAGAGGAAAACATTTTTTCCGAACTGATCCCGCCATAGTTTTTCCCACCCTTCCACCACAGACCCATCACCAAATCCACCCAGTAGGCTACAACCCACCTCCTCCACAGTGCGATAGAGGCAATAGGCTGCTGCTTTACTCGTCTGCTGGAGCCGGCTGCAAGTCAAGGGATTTCATTTCTTCCCCTGCTCTACTTATTCAACTGGATTTACGGCTAAATTCAACGATATCATCTGTTTTTACACTTCTGAAATCTCATTTTTTTTATTTTAGTTTGCTGCCGAAAATTAACATTTGTTTCGTTTTGTATTCTTTTGTTTAGATCTTCTTTTTAGACATTCTTGCCTTTTAGCGTGATTTCCACTTTCAGTTAGTGTGGCAAGTGTGTCAATATCTTGTTGCGCTATTAGCGAATTCAGGAGAGAAACTTTTCTTTTGCTGGCTTCAATTTTAGTTATTCCGGACTTAGTTTTTTTCTTTCGTTTTTGGACTTGGGAAAACAATTTCCACCATGCACAAGCTATACATTGGGAATCTAGGCGACAGCGTGACTGCCGAGGATTTAGGAAAAACCTTTGACGACCACAAGATCCCATACTCCGGACAGTTTCTAATGAAAACCGGCTATGCGTTTGTGGATTGTCCTGACGATCAGTGGGCCATGAAAGCTATCGAGACGTTTTCTGGTGAGTTAAGGTGGACTACTGACCGCCAAAGACCCCCCTCCACCTTTATAGTTTCATTCATTCGAAAGGGAAGCGGTAGTCGCCGGTGTACAGCCGCGGCTGCATGCCCATCTTCAGCGGTGTGCCCCAGGTTCACTCCCCGTGCACCTCCGAGGCTTCTACATGAACATGCCGGATAAAAATAAATTCCCACAATTATTTTATTGATGCTAGCTTAATGGTGTGTGTGGAGCTATACGCCCAGGGGAGCCATTCAACTTTTGCAGGGGGGAGGGACACACGTAGTGTAAACGTAAAGCTATACGGTGAAGCCTGAGCCCGTGGCCAACGTAAAGCACTACTTCACAATGTTGCTATTTGATTTAAAATCCTGTGATAACTGTGGTGTGCTCGTTTCAGGCTAATGTGTGCATGTGAGTGGTAGCCTACATTTGATGTCTTGCACGCCTAGCATTAGATTGAGTTCTCTTCTGTGATATAGTATGAAGCCTTCTCGGCTCCCCTCCCCCTTTAAGCCGACAGTCCACTATGACAAAGATAGAAAAATATCTTGCCCTGTGTACATACCAAAAACAGGCCTCACACCACCACGAATCCAAAATTATCGACGGGTATAGCCCCATTACTGTTAAAGCTTGATTCACCTCGTGGCGTCGGTGCTTTGTAGCCTATATTTCTCATGATTTCCTACTATATGTAACGTGAGGAGGCAAGGTCGCCATGCCTGTCAGCTCCCTCTGCATGAAACCCCACGAAACAGCCAAAACTCCCAAGACAGCCCTTGAAATCGTTTAAAAGACACGCCACTACCACCAAATAAACAATAATATTCGTATGGTTGTCATACTGCATTTCTTCTGGTTTAAGTAGCTCATTATGGGACATTGTGACGTGCCTACACAATTCACTTGTTCCATGACTTTTTAGTCCTGTTTTGGGCCCTGAACCTCTCCGCCTCTCACCGTCTCCTCAGCTTGGTTTGGTTTCTGTTTATTTATCTGGTACGCTGGTTTTAAAAAGTTAGCTGTAAACAGACCTCCACTTTAGCTAGCCTATGTAGGTCTACTCTGAATACAGCACCCCCCCCCCACCCCCCCCGTGGGCCTGCAATAGCTAGTAAACAGTTAGCATGCAGACAAAGTGTGTTCTGAACCCCCGTTTCTGATTTTATTTTTATTTTTTCCAGGTAAAGTGGAGCTTCAAGGGAAACGTATTGAGGTCGAACACTCCGTCCCCAAGAAGCAAAGGTACTAAACAGTATGCAGCACTATATTACCCCTCCCCCTTCTCTCTAAAACCCCTTTCATGTGTTGCATCACTTTGTGCAGGCCTTTCCTCAATGGAGTTCTAACTGAATACAACGATTTCACTAGTTCATTTACAATAAGTGCTATTTTGAAACGTGCCCACACGCCCTTCTTGTCTTACAAGCCATTTGAAGCGTGTGTTCGGCCCTGTAGTAGTTACTTTGGTTGTGTTTTTTTGGGTGTTGGTGTGAGTGTGTGGAGCCTCAACTTTGTCGGCCATTGCAGTGGAACTGTACTGTGACAGCTTTAGCTCGCTGCCTGCCGTGCTATGTGGTGCAGTTGGGTTTTTGCTCTTCATTTGAAAATGCTGGTGTTGGCTGAGTGGTGTCGAGTGAATCCAGTCAGCATGTGGAGATAATATTCTTTGCAAAGTATCACACAAGGCTGTGAGCACGTCCTATAGCCTAGTTGGCCACACTGTATTTGTTTAACGGGGTTTTAAGACACTGAGAAATATATAGTATTTGGGAAATGTGTGTGTCGTATTGTTGTTTCATGGTTACATTCGGCAACTTTTCACCCTTTTAAACTCTTGAGTTTGGAATTCATAGCCCATTAATTGCGTATACATCATTTCCATGCATGCAGATTTAGTTAGGTTTAGTGTGTGTGTGCGTGTGAATATTTGTATTACGTTCACCGATTCACGTTAAATGCTGTCTGATAATTATTTTATTTATTCTTTTCACTTAGTAAAATATCCCCAGTCAAAATGTAGGCTACATGTTGAAGTTTGTGTGATTTAACGAGTCTTAATTATTTCAAAATGTCGAATAAATTGAGCATAAATGTTCTGTTAAATCTAATTAATTTCCTGTTAAAACACAGCAGTCTTTTTGAGTTTTTAATAATTATACTATTTTTTGGTAACCATTATTTTGAACTCCTTTTTGTAGCCAGCTGTGAAATTAAAATAGGATGGTGGTGTAAATATTTGCACATTAAAAAAAGGCCATTTGGTTCATCGTGATTCCAAAGCATTTTAATTGAAAAAAATGAACCTGTGGCTTAGAATTTGCTCTGTCCAGAGGATAAACTGGGGTCCATTGTAGATCAGCTGCTCTGTGCTAAGAGCCAGACTTGACCTGCTTTAAACAGTATTATGGAATTCGCCTATAGACCATCATTCATGCCTGTAACCTTTGGCACAGATACGAGGTGAGCAGTGAGCACAGTTCTCATGCATGTCCCGCCATTTGCCCACATGCTTGCGTTATGTGTATCCCCATGATCAACAGGGCCAGTGAACGTAGATTTCACCCTACTGCTTCATTGTTGGCTTTAAATAAATTTTACGATTTCGTGCAATCAGCTATTCATGTGATTCTGCGTGAATGTGGCGAAATATTTGAATTTCAGTTGGTTTTGGGTGCCCGCCTTGCGCCACAAGAGCGCACCACGAAGAAATGCTGCAACATGGCTGTAGCTCACAAAATACCAGCAGCGTGCTCTTTCTGGAGATGAGTGGCGTTAGGCAGTGAGGCTGAGTCTCACTTATTGTCAAACTGCAGAAAGAGGTCACTCGCCATGCTTTAGAGAGCCAACATGGCAGCAGGCTGTAATTTCTAATAATCTCCCAGCGGGTCGGTAAATTATTCTGATGGCGCTGTGTTTGTGCGAGGAGTGTCCCACACCTCTTCTGTGATAACCTTGAAGAGCCATAATGATAAAGGTGATTTGTGAGTTGGGGGGGCCCCCACAGTGGGCGAGCCGAGGCCTTCAGTGGCTCCACAACACGTGGTGCGTCCACGCAGAGAGGAGTCACTCCACGTCAGGCAGTGAGGGCAAAATGGCGAAGCTCTGAATGAAGTAGGGTATGTACAGGCCGCTTTTTTTTATTTTCACTGTAGTTCCGGGTCTCCTCAGCGCCCTACTCGCCCTGTAGTAGCACAACTGGCCTTGTTCATTTGTTAAAGTGTTTCAGTATAGAATTGAACGCGGCATGGGACGGTTAATATCACGGAAACCGATTTTTTGGAATCCCCATCTTAAAATGGCCGTTCATATACTCAGCCAGCGAGAGCCCAATTATCCAAATGATGTCTCAAATTATTGTTTAAATATTGATGTCAAACATCTGCTCAACTACAGTGTCTACACCCGTTCACGTGATGTTTGAGTTCACACGAATGTACTACATCATTTTGTAAATGTTCAAAATACCCCTGTTGCTAAACGTATTAATTAATGAACGCTCATTTCAGCAAACAGGCGACTTTTTTGACGACGTTTTTTGCTTTTAGATAAAGTAAATAAGCTAGCTTAAATAATTGATGCTAACATATTCTGTCCCATAAACTACTTAACAAGCTACACCCATTTTTCACGTGTATCTTTTTTAATCTTTTTCCTCTTAATCTGATTGTCAAATTCTAAAAGTATGTTCAAGAAAGTGGGTGTGTTGCTGCTGCTGCTGTGTGTGTGTAGTGGGTGGTGTATGGCTTTCATATAGTCAGTGCAGTCCTGTTTATTAAAAATACACCATTGGTGTTATATCTGTGCCTAAACGCCATATAAAGTTGCTCTGGTGCATTTTTTTTCTGACAGGGAACCTCAATGGAGGTGTGTGTTTGTGTGGGAGGAGGCAACCCTGTAACAGGAAGTTCTAGGGTTCAATTCCTTCATTCTGTCCTTTAAGTGTTTGTACTGAACCCCTTGTAGGCTGCAGGGGGCGCCCCCCATGGCTGCCCCTGACCTCTGACCATATTACAAACATGTGTGTGTGTGTGTATTAAAAATGGCTGCTGTAAGACGGAGATAGAAGGGTTTTAAATTTCAGAGACAGTTGTAATATTCAACATGAATATGACTGAAATGTGTGCCTGGCTGAGGTCAGCAAGAGTGGTAGAGGGGGAGAGGGAAGCGAAGGGGGAGACCCTCCCCTGGGGGTGCAAGAGTGGGGGGCTGAATTGTTGTGTGTGTGTGTGTGTGTGTGTGTGTGTGTGTAGTGGGGATGGGGTGGGAGGGTTGCTCAGAGGCAACAAGCCATCCTCTCTGGTGAGAAAAATGTATAGAATGCCTGTAGTGAGTGTGAGCGTAAAGCAAACCTCCAACAGCAGCACCCGCCAAAAATCACTGAACACTTCCACTTCTTATGCAAATGACAGGAGGGGACAGAGAAACAAAGCTTCCTGTAAACTTAGAGTATCTGTAAATTTCAATAAATAAAAAAAAAAGTGAAAATCTTATCCAGTCTGCAAAAACACATGTTGTCGCAGCAACAAAGCACATAAAAAAACACCTTCTATTCTAATGTATTTATGTGTTGGTTAGAGCTGGTGTGCCAAAATAATCACACCTTTTTATTGTAAATGCAACACGACAAACACTCACAGAAATGAATACATATTAAAATAATTTCATCAAAAACTAATAAGTGTTTTACACTAATTTTAAAATCAGATTTAATTAAATTAAAAAATTTAACAGATTTTATTTAATTTGCAGAGTTTTCTTTAATTAGATTCTGTTATCAGCTACAGTCATGACCTTTTGACTGTAACTGCTCAACTTGCGTGTTTGCTTTTTTTATTTTCCCCCCTCCAAACTTAGGTGATATTTCCAGAGTTAGGAGTATATGCTCGCTCTGCTGTGCACTCACTCTGTGGTCGTGGTGTGTGTGTTTGGTAGTGTGTGTACTGCGGAGGACTTTATACCAGGGTTTAGGAGTTGATTATGGCATGGTTTGACCTTTGACACCAAACACAGTTATTATCTTTAGCTGGCAGCCTGTTCTAAAATCCAAATTGCCATATTTGCACTGGGAATATGGCAGATTTGCACCCCTCCAAAAAAAAACTGGGCTTGGATGTCCTCAATATGTGCAGGAACTGTTAGAATTTGGTTAACAAACAACATCATGTGTTATTTTGCAGTTGACCTGCTGTTGATATTATGTCCACACTGGGTAGATGGACTAAGATAAATCAATTTACTTAGAAAGAAATCCATCCCTTGAATAGGCTCCCTATATGTACAAGGATCTACCATGACTGTTGCTGTGTTCCACGTTGTACAGTTTCACTTTCATTAACAATGCCTTAAAACTAGTAATTGCAGTTTTCTATGCATGCTGAACATATCATTTTCTTCATAATTACCTGTATTTATGCACCTTCTAGGTAAATAGTTATGGAATGTTTTCATAGGGCCTGATTTATAATGCTATATATATATATATATATATATATATATATATATACACACACACACACACACACACAGAGACAATATAAACAGTAGCAGAATGCATCTGGTCAGTAGTTGAACTGGGCAGCTTGGAGGTAGATGAGTCATAATGTTCTGTTGGGGCCCTCTTTAACAGATCACATCATTAAATTACCAGCCTGATAATTTTCCTAACTTCATGAGAAGTGCTTATAAACATGATTTTGAAGTGATGACATATTTCACAAGTCCACCACAGAACATGATGCATTACCTCTATTTGGGGTTGCAGAGGCCTCAGCTGTAAAAAGCTGGTTTAAATGGAATATGCTGTATATCTGTGATTGGTGTTGACAGAGTTCTGTGATTCGCCTTCATCAAATGTGCAGCCCAGTTTGTCTCAAAGTGAAGTGTTAGCACTTCAGTACGTTTCTACATGTTGGGGTTTGATGACATCAGAAGAAAATAAGAAATGTTTAAAGGAAAAAAAAATGTTGATTTTGCTATTATTATTATTATTATTTGGATATATATATAGCAGTGAGGAAACAATGAAGAAGTAAAGCCAATCTCAACAAAAGTAAAGGGTTACAGAAGAAGTACTGGTAATTAAGTTTTGCATGTCCAGAACACCATAATCAGGGTGTGAAATCAGGTTTTTTCCTCATATACTGAGCATTCTACCGGCCACTCCATTGTTTTGTCTGCCACTTCTGAAATCTGTAGAACACTTCAGAATTGTAAACACTGAGTCAGCCCTGACAGTAGAAATATGGAATATATCATATAACCTTAATGCCTGACTATTCTAAACTTAAGAATTGCTTTATAAAAATAATATTTATTAATATAAGAAAGACCTATCTGCCATGGTGGCAGGTGACCTGGCATTTCTACCTGCCACAGCCAACATGTAGCTGTATTTGGCAGGTGGCAGGTGCTAATATCATCCCTGACCATACCCTAGCATTTGAAAGACATACGTTAATGAGACATATGTAATGACATGACTGACACCAAGTTAATTATTTTGCGACTGGATTTTAGTAGGTGATCAATGGAAGTATATTTTGAGTGATAAAAAGCATGGAAGTGTATGGTGTACCTCCCCCTTCGCATCCATACTGCTAGAATCTCTCTGTCTCCATGTTTGGTTAATAGAATAAAGACACCATCTCACTTTCTCTTATTTTTATTGTAAGTCTTGTTTTACTGTACTAGACTCATTTGCAAATCATAGCTATAACTAAGTCTTGTCTTAAGTTTGGATTTGAATTCCTTCACTCCACTTTCTGGTGTAGAGGGTCGGACCTCTAGTCGCCAAATAGGATCTGATCTAATTCAGCTTCATTCAAAAAATTTACGGTTTTTAGCAAAATTACAAAAATCTAAAAACAATCAAATGTAGTTTTTTTTGCTTTGGAGCTTGATAAGAAATACACATTCTCTTGTATTGTAAAAAAACAAAACATTAGCTGTTGGATTTAATATTTTCTCATCTCATCACTACCAAAACCCTGCGTTGGTGTCTAGCATCTTTAGCTGCTTTATTCTCATGTGTTCATCCTCATGTGTTCTAGTTGTCACTTCCGGTATGCTCAGACAAAAACGTGCTTTATTTAAAAAAAAAAAGAAAAAGTAAATAGTAAATCTATCTGAGTAGATTGATTGCCAAGCAAATCCTAAAGCCTGCTGAATGGCACTGTACATACAACAGTTTCCCATGATCCTGTGTGTGTGTGTGTGTGTGTGTGTGTGTGTGTGTGTGTGTGAGAATTCAAAAGATGGAATCCGATCTCGTTCCATCCTGGTTCCCGGTTCCCTATATTCCCTCATAATGTACAGATGAAAAAATTTTTCTGTGAAGCCCCCTCCTTCCATCAATCAATCACTCAATCAATCAATCAATCAAGCGTTTTGTGAGTCATTCCTTCTGTCCTCCCTCCATCATGTCCAGCTCACTAGTCTGATAGATTCTATCACGTTCATGTTGACAACCTTTTTCAGATCGTCTCGGTCCGGTCACTCTTATTCCTGTTAAATGTAACTGGAGTTTTCTCGCTCTTGAAATGAAACTGAGACAGTTTTGCTTTTCAGAAGTAACTTTTCAGCTCCTGTGGAATTAGCACTGGGCGGAATGAAAAAGCAGTCAGTGTGTTGCTCCTCTGGGGTTTTTGTGTTGTGTGCTAGTGGAGCTTTAAAATGTGGGGCATGTCAACGTATCGACTGTCATCTCTTCACTGTCTCAGGATCCTTCTTTTATGACAAGCGTGCTTTGATAAAACGGCTCCAGTGTGCTTTGAAAAACAAAAAGAAACATGGAGGACAGATTTTCCTGCCAGTGGAAAAGATGCTGTTGTTGGTTGAGCCAGTGACATAACTTCCAAATACAGTGTAACAGTTTATAGTGTTTACCAGCTGGAAATATTCTGTATACGCCTGATATCTTTAGCATTTTAAATGCCATTTTCTCACACTGTATAATGATATTACATATTTTTATTTCTGCTTTTTCCAGCATGAGAGTGGAGCTACTGTGTATCGTCGCTGTCCAGTCAGAACCACATATCTCTAAATTTTGTGATTTTGAATTTTGCACATTAAGTGTTCTTTTGTGGGCTCAGAAAATTCTTCTTCTTCTTAAGTTAAATAAAACATTTCAACACCCACTGGATTATGTAAAAAATGCATTGTCACAAAGCTGAAAACAAACCAGATTTTATCAACACATGAAAAAGTTTTTGAGTTACAGGGTTTTCACAGGACAACGATATGTAATTTACACTGGATGAAACATTCAAATCCAAGGTTTCATTCTTTTACAGTTGCACCATCACAGCCAACGACCGATTCTTGATATTTTGGGCACCATTTTCTAGTCATTCCCCAGTAATTCAGTTTGATATATTCAGTTTAAAAAAGAAAGCTAGAAGGAAGCTTAGCAGGGTAGAAGAGGGAATTAGCTTTTATGCTCTGCCTTTCTGTTGTTAAGAAGTCTGTTCTCTCCAAGTCAGTAGGAACTTTATTTTCATGATCAGGTTGGTGTTTGTGGGATTAACTATCTCCTCTAAGACAGCTGGCATCAGTGTTGGACCTTCAGATCCGCCTGGCTAAAAGTATCTAGCTTGATACCTCATCATATTATGTCTAGCTGCTGATTTTATGATGAAGACAAGCCAACACACAAGCTTTTTGGCTTCTAAAAGGAAGCAATGTCTGCCTCTGAGCCCACATCATAGATTGTGGATTTAGTGTGGTATTTCCTGTGAAAAGCAGAAGTTAGAGAAAAGTTAGATACTTTTTGTTTTGTTTACAAAAAATGTATGTCTTATCCCTTCAATCATCTTGCAACACCCTTCTATTTATCTCAGGACTGCGTGGGAGGTCCACATATGTCTGGAAACAGAGATAGTTTCTCTAAGGGTTAGAGTTCTTGGTCAGCTTTAATCGGATTGGACGATGCTTTGGAGGGTCAGGGGGAAACAGGATAGGTTCAACAGGTTACATTCGTCTGGGCCTCCTCACACTATATGCACAACCTCCAATTTTTAAAGAGAAATCACGCAGTATGGCCCAATGCGAAGCAATTCTAGATGATTTCCAACACCTTCTGGTATAGGCCCCGCCCACTTCAGTCATACAGCCAAATAAAAAAATGTTTCAGACATAAATACAGATACAGATTAGTCTGGAACCTCTCAGTTCATTTTCGATTTCCAAGGGGCGTTACTAACGGGTGCAGACCAAAATGCCCCTGGACGTAATTGGATAGACCTACAACCAATCAGAGCAGTGAGTCCTGTAGGAAGTACAGCAAACACATCTGTCTTATCAACAACAGCTTTAAGTTCAGTTGTTTGTTTTTATATATCGTCCTGTTTGTTTAATACTGCCTCAACGGCACTCCTCTGTACAGTCATCGTATCAAACCGACCCGGGTCAGGTCGGCTGGAAATCTGTTTGAATGGGAGGGGGACCAGACACATCTGCAAGAGCAAATAAAACATGAGCTCGCACATTTGTCACATTCCGAGGCTAGATACAGATAATAGCTTTGCTGTACTTAATACACCCACATTTTCTAAAAGTCCATGCAGATGCACAATGAGTCTAACTGACATCAGGGGATGCCTCTAAATAACTGTTTATTGTCCCAATAAGTGCTGCAGGAGTTGCCCTTCCCTGCAGATTTGCCCTTTTGTACTCATCGCAGTCAGTGTCTGTGTGTTGCCTTTCACATGATTTATAACTGGGGGCCTCACTCACCTGCAACCTTAGTTTAAACACTCCAATTGACACAATTGGCAGTCATTCAATCCTGCAAAAAAAAAAAAAAGAATAATCTGTAAAGGCAACAAGTCAACATAATGCACTGCCATACTATTTTCTTAACTTGCTCATTTGGTCCATTATATTGACCCTTATTCTTCTTTCTGTTAATCCTCACTGCCACTCATTCAGTCTTCCCATGTGATGGAGACTGTTGTTCCTGTGTTGTTTGCAGGAAGGTCAGAGTCCACTTCACCCCTGGAGCTGGTGGGGAGTCAGTGTGTTGCTCAAGGACACCTCAGCAGCTTAAACCCAGGTTAATCGAATCCTATAGAATCTGATGGAATTCCTACTAACGCACATGAGTCAAACCTGGACAGCCTTGAAGTATGTCTGCTGTTTATTCCAGACAATGAGATTAAAAGTGTAAATATAACTCCCAGATGAATTGTGCGTAGCTGCCGTCTGCGTGGTTTCACAATATCATTGTATGTTACTGATATCAAAATGCTCTCCAACTGCATTTGAACATATTCTGACTGCACGTACTGTAACACGGTGGAGATCCTGCTCTCTAATTGGGGCCGAGTCTCTCACGTTAACATCTGTGCAGGAAGCAGTTCTCGACATTTCTGTCTTTTTAGTCTAATTTAAGTTCAAATCTGGCTGAAACGCAGCAGTCAGCAGTTCTGAAACGTGTGTCTTTTCATTTAAAGGAACAGGTCTGCAGCCGTGTTGTCAGAATCACATTTATTTTTTTTAATTTTTCATGCTTTTTAGAATTCCTCTTTCCAGTTTCTGTCCTCTGAATCGGACTCTCTCTGTTCTGTTCTGCAGCCGTGTTCCTTATTTCCCTGTCTGTGTGTTATGTAAAGTGTGTTGCAACTTTAAATGCACTCAAAATGTACCATGCATGTGAGGAAGTCTGTGTGTGTGTGTGTGTGTGTGTGTATGTGTGTTGATCTGGGGCTTTTGCACAGCAGCACACAGAGAGAGAGAGAAAAATGGGCTGTTTTCGAAACCGCCTACTATACTATCAGTACGTACTGATTTGGCCAAAATGTAGCATGTAGTATGCAGTATGCAAACAAAAGCAAAATCTGCAGTGTGTCAGAAATACCCGGATGTTGTACTGATTCGGAAAAAATCTCCAGTATGCATCGGACCAGTCTACCTCACCTATTGTATCCCACAATGCAAAGCAGTGGAACGGTCACCATTGTTTTTTTTGTTTTTTTTTCAACTTTATTTACACGGTCACCATTGTTGAAATGGCGGACAGCAACACTACCGCGTCAGTGGTTGACAGGGAGGAAAATAAATAGAAGTGCCACTTATAACATTATTTTCTAATTTAATCATGTGCAAGCAGAAATTATGATAAGGATACAGTTATCACTTTTCCTTTTCAGAGCTTAAGAGGATGCTACACAATTGCGGTGGTTTGCCGTTAGCCGTACTATTGTTTACTTCCACTATTCAAAACCGGAAACCGGCTAAGCCTGGCCTAGCATACTGCAAAATAAACATTTAACAAAGATTTAACAGTTTCATACTGCATACTACTGATGAACGCAGTGTGTAGTATGTAGTACATACTGCATACTGCGTTCGTCTGTAGTATGTAGCAGGCGGTTTTGAAAACAGCCACGGTTTGTCTTCCTCTCCTCTCATGGCTGGCGAGGAGGACGAGGAGGGGCGGTGGGCGGAGGGAGCAAGGGGGGTGCGACCAATCATACAGCAGCAGCAACTGCGAGCAGTGAGGGAGGCGGTCGCTCGGCGCTGAGAACGAGAGGAGCTGATAGGTCCTCCCCTCCCTCGCTGATAGCTCTCCGGCACGCATGCTCTGCTCTCTCTCTCTCTCTCTCTCTCTCTC
>VMKM01003860.1:0-27155 GCA_008360985.2 Macquaria ambigua | reverse complement strand
AGCTAGCTATTTCAACTGTTTATTTTAGCTAACTATTAGCCTACAACTGTTTATCCATTACTTTTAGCTAGCTATTTCAACTGTTTATTTTAGCTAACTATTAGCCTACAACTATTTATCCATTACTTTTAGCTAGCTATTTCAACTGTTTATTTTAGCTAACTATTAGCCTACAACTGTTTATCCATTACTTTTAGCTAGCTATTTCAACTGTTTATTTTAGCTAACTATTAGCCTACAACTGATTATCCATTACTTTTAGCTAGCTATTTCAACTGTTTATTTTAGCTAACTATTAGCCTACAACTGTTTATCCATTACTTTTAACTAGCTATTTCAACTGTTTATTTTAGCTAACTATTAGCCTACAACTATTTATCCATTACTTTTAGCTAGCTATTTCGGCTGTTTATTTTAGCTAACTATTAGCCTACAACTGTTTATCCATTACTTTTAGCTAGCTATTTCAACTGTTTATTTTAGCTAACTATTAGCCTACAACTATTTATCCATTACTTTTAGCTAGCTATTTCGGCTGTTTATTTTAGCTATTAGCTTACAATTCTTCCATTAGTTTTAACTATTTATTTAAACATTACTTTAGCTAGCTATCTTAACTGTTTATTTTAGCTAACTATTAGCCTACAACTGTTTGTCCATTACTTTTAGCTAACTATTTTATTTCAACCTACCTGTATCAACTTCGCTTGCTAACTAGTTTAGCATACTCTCAGCATGTTGTGTTCAGGTGTTACAGCTGATTCAATGTGAGGATTACTTTCAAATTTAAATTTCTACTTCTTCTGCAAGTAGGCCTACCCCTGTGTGGGAATCACATGCTATAAACAATTGATTGGGCTAGTTGTGTTCTCTAAATCTGGGGAAAGAAAAGCAGCGTTACTGAGTCGACGTGTTCAGTGTAAACATGTGGACTTCAGAGGAATGAGGATGCAGCTTTAAACTCACCAAAGAGCCCTTCAGGAGTCCTCGTTTTTCTGGGTGCTGACGCCAAATGATCCTCCCTCTCTGCAAACAGGAAACGATGACGTGACTTCCACCCGGAGGAGGAGGAGGAGGAGGAGGAGGAGGAGATGGTTCAGACCTCTGCAGGCTGCAGTCGGAGCGTTGGATGGTGGAGCGGTGAGACGCTGTGGACGGCAGCTGATGGGTGAGATGACAAAAACACAACTTTTACACAACAGCTGAAGGTGCAAAGAGAGAGAGTGAATTCATGCCAGGCTAGAAGGACATTTATTCTCATTTTGAATGTTTTCTCATGTAATAGTTGCTTTGCTGGTGCTTGCTTGTTTGGAAATGACATAACAATAAACATAAGATGGAAAGAAAAAAGAAGATGGCAGCCTTTTTTGCCCTTCTAACCAATACTACTACTACAACTTCTTTAATTTTATTTCTTGAGATTAATGTCTTAAAATGCTTTCAGAATATCAGCCTCTTGGAGAAAAGACTACATGTTGGTTCACTTGCATGTTACTGAATTTAGATTAATTCTACTTACATTAAAAAGTCAGATAAATGCAGCAAATAAGTTGGAACAAAATGAAAATGGTGCATGCTGTTGCGTTTGACTGATAATGTGTTTTACAGAAGAAATATAAATTGAGAACGTCAAAATTAATAAAAACAAAGAGGAAATGCTGTTTTCTGCATGTCCAGAAATGTATACAAACCATCAAGAGGATTAACACTTTAAATGACACTAAATACAAATGAAGTAGAGACATTTGAACACAGGATGCAGTTTGATGGTTGTGCAGAAATTTAAATTTACCATGAAAAAACAAACTTTCACCTGCTGTTGCACTGCAGCTCTTTTTAAATGCAAGTACCAGATTGTATCCTGCAGTCACTCCTAAATTGACAGACAGGTCTTTTAATAAGATCTGATAGGTTGATATGATTTATATGATTTATTTATATATGACGTTGGTTTTTCCTGAGGCTGCTAAATGTTTGTTTTCATTTATAAACAGATGAAAAACACAAAAATGCTCATTTTTTTCTATAATTTTCTTCAAACCCGTCAATACTACGTGAAATTGAAATTAATTAATTAGCTCTTAAGTGATAGGCTAATAATCTGCCTTGTTGCTGTCTCATAAACAAGACATTAACACAAGGAATGCTTTATTAGCATTATTATAATTAAACGAATTTGTGGACACAGGTTGTATTTATTAAAATGTTGTATTTAATAATTAATTTAATCTCATGGTACAACCAGAAAAAAAGCACAATGGTCATCCAATAATAACAATAACTGCACAAAGAGGGGTACTTAGAAATCCTTGACTTGATATTCTGCTGAAGATATTTTCATTAAACTCATTTTAACTTCTTATATTCACAGAAACTCCGTTTCAGTTTCTCAGTGAAAGTAAAGAAATCCGGATCTGTTTCTCATCTAACGGCGAATTCTTCTAAATAAATAAATATATTATTTATCAAGTAAAAACATGTTGAGAAGCTGCAACCTTCAGTTTCTCCCACTGGACATTTCTTTATAATCATTAATTGAAGTAAAATCAGAAGAATCGATAATGAAACTGCTTCATGTTCAGACTAACTCCCGTGTTCTCTGCCCGGTGTGTGCAGAGCAGAGCTACGGGGAGGTGAACCAGCTCGGCGGGGTGTTCGTTAACGGCCGGCCGCTGCCGAACGCGGTGCGGCTGCGGATCGTGGAGCTGGCGCAGCTCGGGATGCGGCCCTGCGACATCAGCCGCCAGCTGCGGGTCTCCCACGGCTGCGTGTCCAAGATCCTGACCCGCTACAACGACACCGGCTCCATCTTGCCCGGGGCCATCGGCGGCAGCAAGCCCCGGGTCACCACCCCCGCCGTGGTCAAGAGCATCCGGGACTACAAGCAGGACGACCCGGGTATCTTCGCCTGGGAGATCCGGGACCGGCTGCTCTCGGACGCGGTGTGCGACAAGTACAACGTGCCGTCCGTGAGCTCCATCAGCCGGATTCTCAGGCACAAGATCGGGACTCTTTCACAGCAGAGTCCGTATGAGGGCAGCAAGCCGGCCCCGGCTCCGCTCCAGTACGGACACGTCTACCCGTACTCCTCCTACACCGGGCCCGCGGTGACCCCCGGCGGGACCAGGACCGGCAGCGGCCCCGCTGGACACGTCGGCCTGTCGCGGAGCTGGCACAACATCCTGGGCATCCGAGCCTTCATGGACCCGGCAGGTTGGTGGAGACTCTTTAAAGCACCCTTTAAACACACATTACTGTATCACACTGTAAATATATTGATGGATCTGCTAATAATTTGTTGTATTGATCACAATGAAATATTCAAACCCAGGACTAAATGGCGAATCAATCAAATAGAAATCGATCCCTTGCATCTTTTGTGGGTTCATCGTTTTATTCACATTTCTCCAAAACTCAGCCTCATTTTTTATATATATATATATATATATATATATATATATTATGATCTCCCTTTATTGTTTAAAATAATTATGGGTTTGTTTTACAGCCCAAATGTTTGTAGAGATGGTGAAAATAAAACGGAAAACATTATTCTGTTAAGAGTTTTCAGATAAATACCATAAAGTAAATAATATTACAAGCTGATACTGATGAGAAGATTTTTTTAAATGAGATTTTTAAAATATTTTATTAATTCCGTCATTGTTCAATTTCTTATATTTATTTGTTTATGTATATTTTTTATGTTGTATATATTTACTGTAGCCTATATGAACATATTGATTAGCCTACTAAATATCCAAAATATACATAGAAGTGTTAGTTTCTAATTGCAGATTGTAAATTCTTATATATATATATATCTATCTAAAAACAAACACAAATAAAACATAAAACCTTAGTTGTTAAAAAATAAGCCCATGAAGTCATTTAAAACTCACTGTGCACAAATGTTGATGCCGTAAGAAATCAGGTCATTTTTAGAAGGCAAATTCAGAAGAACTGCACAGTAAATACTACAAGTATTGTTTTTATATGATCGCATTTAATTGATTTTATATTACGTTTTTATTTCCTCTTCATCGTTTTCTAAAGTGATGTTTTTCTGCATCTGAATTCTGTTGTTTTTTTTAATGAATTGGCTTTGTTCATAATGATAATGTGAATTTTAGACCCATTTTTTAGACGTTTGACACAAAATCTGTCGGATAATAATGAAGTGAGCTGCTCGTACTTTAAACCTGATCAGATCTTTTTCATTCAGTCTTTTTCCAAACACTGACAGAGACTCATTCAGGTTTTCTTTCTGCTCACACAAACCTTTAGGTCTAAACTTGATCCAGAACTCCTCGTTACTGATTCAATTTAACCCTGAAAACCTCAGACATTATTCAAACCTACTTCATTTATTTTCTTACATAATCCTCATGTTAAAACAAGTAAACATTAAAGAAAGAAAACAGTTATCTAATTCATGGATGGACCAATGGACTAATCGTTTCAGCTGTACTCGTATAAACAGCTGGGTACTTTAATTTCTAACAAAACATCATATTTTATAAACTCTTCATGTGTTTTGTGTGCAAAAAATCTTGATTTGTTAAGTACAATATTTCCCTCTGAGATGTGAGTAGAAGTATAAAGTAGCATGAAAAGAAAAGACTCAAGTAAAGTACAAGTACCTCAAATCTGTACTGAAGTACAGTACTTGAGTTTGCATTAAGATACAGTTTTTATACGTATGAAGTTTGGTTTGAGAACTCGCTGGTCTCCAAAACTTAAAAGCAGGTTTATGATGTATAAAATATCCTGAAAATAACAAATGTACCTTTATTTTAAAGTCAACATTTGTAGTTTTTTCTAAAAACATTTATCATCAGTCAGCCCAACAAAACTTTCTGTAAAATTTAGAGGAATATGTTTTAAGTGGTGCATCTTGGATATTTAACTTGATGTAATAAAGCAGCCTAAACACTTATTTTACTTGTTTTTAAAGCACTTCCTGGTCTCACATGCATTCAGTGTGTGCATGGACTCAAACGTTTGCTGAGGCTTTATTACATTTTAATATTTCTTGTGCGCATTTAGTCTCAAATTGTTTAACTGTGTACATTTACTGTCTTATGATCAGCTTGTCTGTCAAGCTGCTGTACAAATAAAGTTTGATTGAATGACGACTTACAACATTTTAAAGGAGCATCAGTGTTGTTGAAAGTCCCAACTTTAAAGTTTAGCCGCTTGTTTGTGAGTTGATGTTAACTGTGATGGAGAAGATTAAAAAACATCTGTTTATATTGATCTGTGGTCCGAGCTGCAGAGAAAAGATCCTGTTTCAGCAAAACATTTAGTTTGTGTAAGAAAATCTGTGAAAAAGTGAAATATTTTTATTATTTTTTAGTTTCTTTCCTGAGAATTTTCTCGAGTGAAACATTTTCTTCTTCCTGGTTACTGATGACTGACTTTTATTTTTATTTATTTTAAACAAATATATTCTGGTAATTCATTAGTCCTTTAAAAAAAGTGAATGTGGCTTCACTTCTAGCTGGACTGATCTGTGAAGGTGGAGCTGCAGATATTATTAATTGTTAAATTTGTGTTAATTCAGTATTAATGTTTTTTCTTTCAGCGCTGTCTGGATCTGATGGACACGTGGCCAAGATGGAGGACTGGACCAGTATGAGGCCGCTTCCCTCCGGACTCAGTGGAGCAGAGAAAACCAACAACGAGCCCCAGCAGGTGAATAAATTAAACTTTAACTCAGAGGATTTCTTCACTCATTTGTGTTTCCAGTTTTAGAAGATAAATAATTACTTAATGCTGCAGAAACGTATAAATAATTTATATTATTGATTATTGATATTTAATTTGACAATAAAAACAGTTTGTTTTGAAACAGTGAACAGGTCAAATTGAAGAGGGATTTATAAATAAATAACTACTAATTGGTTATTAAATTGATAAATAAGTTGCACAATGTAAAAGTCACTTAATGCAGTTATTGAAAGAGGAAACAACGGCTGAATACGTTAAAAGGGAAAATGAAACTGGTATTTTTCTGTTTGCCAGCTCAGTCCATGTGTAACGAACCCAGAGCTCTGATTGGCTGTCATCGAGGCCCACTTCCTGTTTTCCAGCTGGTTCAGGAGTAAACTACAAACAGATTTCAGACATCAGAACACCTTCACTATATTGATAAGTGAAGTCAGTTTAACCCGTGGTTGCTGTGGTTACCTGCGGTTTGATGGTGGTGGTTTAACTGTTGACCAATCAGCCAATCAGAGCCAAGTATTTTATGGTATAATATGTGACTCTGTGTGTTTGTGCTCTTGCACATATCTATGTTTGTGAGGACCAATCTGAGTTTTGGACCTTTTTAGAAAGTGGGGACACTTTTGGAACAAGAGTATATTTATGGGACATTTCTGGGAAATGTGGATATTTTTGTTTAATAAGGACCATTTTGCAAATTAGGATGTTTTTGGAAAGTGAGGACATTTTTTGGATTTGATGACGTTTTAGGACAATTTCAGAAAGCAAGAACATTTTTGGAAAGTGAAGACACATTTTAGAGATGTGGAGTCTTTTGGGATTCAAAGATATATTTGGAAAGTATGGACATTGGATTTGTGGACATTTTTGGAAACGTGGACACTTAGAGAGTAAGAACATTTTTGTAAAGTGAGGACGTTTTCAGAGATGTGGAGTTTTTATTTTTGGGATTCAGAGATATTTTTGGACACTTTTGGAAAGCTATAGTATGTGGAGATTTATGGAAAATGAGGATATTTGTGAAAAGTGAGGACGTTTTTGGATTCAAGGACATTTTGGGAAAGTGGGGACATTTGGTTGTTAAGGTTTTAGGGTTAATGTTAGAATGAGGTTTAAGTTAAGGTTAATGGTCCTAAGAAGATCAGATGTGCAAATGTACGGTCAGTCAAGCTGTCCAACACACACATCTACGTATCCCAACGTATCTCAAACACCTGCAGACCAGATTTATATAAAAGTTTCTGATATTCATGATCCCCAGAGGATGAATCCTGATGATTCTGGTGACCCCCCTGACCTTTCATCCAGGGCCACCAGTAGGTCAGACTCAGGCTTTTTAAATATACTAGCAGCGAATCTTTAAAAACCTTGTCATTGAACGTATCCTGGGTTTTCAGAAACATGTCTTCCTCGTTCACTCATGTTTTTGTCCTTTCTTGTCCTCAGTCTTCGTCCGGTCTGCCTGGTTACGTCTCAGCTTGTGCGTATTCTCCACCGAACCAGTACGGCGTGTACGGAGGTCCAGCAGCCAACTACATGAGCACTGGACACCACTGGCAGCCCCAGTCCCCCAGTCTCACTCCCTGTCTCACTCCCTGTCTCACTCCCGGTCTCACTCCCGGTCTCACTCCAGGTCTCACTCAGAGTCCGGCTCATCTCGGTCCTGCAGCACCACTGGAGGCTGCAACATCTTTCAAACCTCCACACAGAGATGGTGAGACTGATTTAAACACTCCTTGAAAACTGATTCCAGATTGATCAGCGCCATCTTTTTGACACCACACATGCAGAGGCCGTGGACACAAACTGGTTATTTCTTCGTCCCCATAATCCTCGATTTTTCTTCCAGCCCGCTGTTGATATTCACAGTTGTATTTCTGTCTTTTGGAGGATGGACGCTGGAGGGGAAGTTGACTTTGTGGTCTGACTGAAAATTACAAATCTCAGCCGCAGTGCTTCCGTCCTGTGTTTGAAGCTATAAAAACACATGTGAGGGGCTTTATTTTCCGCTAAATGCTGCGTTTCTCTGCTCAACAACCACTAAAGTTTGTGTTTTTAAGAAACAGGGCTGAGATTAAAATGATCCCAAATTACACAGAAGAAACGGCTTCTGGTTTTAATTTTAAAATGTAAATGCTGTCTTTAGTTTGAACATTTCTCAAACATAAAATACAGATGATATTATGATCCATATCTGCTCTGTAAACTGTGTTTTTAGTTTAAATTAATGAGCAGTTTCATTCAACATGTCATACTAATTTAACTTTAATGGTTTATAACTAAAGGTTTGTATCTTCAGTCGTACAAATTATTACATTTCAGTTTTTATAGACAGAAAAAATCTCACGCAGGCCTCTGAACAGCCGCACAGTTCAAAATAAAATAATGATCACAAATCTGATCTCCAACCAGCAGCTTCAGGCCTCAGTTCAGCTGCTCGTAAACACACCGCAGGCAGAACCAGATCTTCATAAAGCTCAACAAACAGATAATCAGTCAAAGTTCAACACGTCGACATTTTAAATGTAAATATGTTTTAATGCTTCACCTAAATATAATATAACTTCTACAATAATTCACAGATTCTGTGCTCCTAACAGTGACACAAGTTATAAAATATAAAATGTGTGTATATGTATATATATATATATATATATATATATATATATATATATATATATATATATATATATATATTATACTTATTATTTGATTTATCTCTGTGATGTCACATGGCCGGCGTTTAGGTCTCTCGTTATATGCCTTGTATGTATGTATGTATGCTTAATATGTATAATATATATATATATATGTGTATTATGCTTATTGAACAGTATGATTTGTCTGTAGCATTTAAATCTCTCATTATATATATATATATATATTACTATACTTCACTGTCTATTTAAATGGACTAATAATAATAACAAAAGCAGTATGGGCAACTATAATAATTATTATTTTGGCCTATTTTTCTTAACAATTCAAGCCTAAATTGGCTTATTTTATAATTATGACTTGCCAGGCACAACTTTTTTAATCACAAATTCAGCGTTAAAAATTCCAATAATATATATTCAAGTGGCCTTCTTGTCATTTCAAGCATCGGCGTCACGTGACCAACCTGACTGGCTGGATGTTTGTTAGGTTTGAGACAGAATCGGTTGCTTATCCTCGGTATCCCAAATGTTTAATCTGAATTTGGCCTATCGAATTTGAGCAACTTGAATATGAAAATATATATATATTATTATTATTTTTAAAACTTGAATTTTTGTTTCTGCATTTGTGAACATTGAAAAATAAAAGTGAACATTTCTTATTTAAAATGTGAATTCAGAGGAAAAAAAAATTCAGATACATAATTTCAATGCAAAAAAAATTCTGTGCTAGAAATTCAATGGCTTTTATATTTCGACAGATTTGCTTCCATATAAACAGCCTCAGATTTCACCCTGATGAAGGCAAGACGGTTAAAAAAACGTTTGGTGAAAGTCAGGTTGCACACGAGTTGTGCGGCGTGTTTAATTCAGAAGAAATAATTCACATGTTGACGTGATAAATGATGTTATTTCTGTTGTTTTCCCTGCAGACGACAGGAAACCTCAGAGTCCTCTGTACAAACATCACGCTGCTCACAGACTGTCTTCAGGCTCGTGACGACGAGGAAACACAAGCAGAGACGACGCGACGCTGAAAGACTTTTATTTCTGAGGAGAGGCGAGACGAAGCGACTGTTACTGCTCCGGACCAGAACTGAAGATCTGAAGGAGAAATCTCCTCCGACCAACTTTCATTCTGAGATTTATTACGTTTCCCAGGATGAGCAGGAAAAATACAACAAATGGACCCAGAGTCTGTTTGTTTTCTCCATTTCAACCAGCACAGAAATAATTCTTAGTCTTAAAGGAATAATTCTCCATTTTAAGAAATATGCTTATTCGCTTTCTTGCCAAGAGTTAGATGAGAATGTGAATAAATGTGAAGCTACAGCTAGCAGCCAGTTAGCTTAACTTAGCTTAGCATAAAGACTGGTTGCAGGGGGAAATAGCAAGCCTGGCTCCGTCCAGAGGTAACAAAACCCGCCTACCAGCACCTCAACTAGTGGGCCGTGGTCAAGAATTCACGAAATTAAGTCAAATTAAAATGCATAATTTCAATGACCAGTTACGTTTGCATATCCAGTCATGGCACATCATCAGGTAGAGACAAACGTGTTTTGCCTGTTAGCTAGCTAACGTTACTTCGGATGCAGTGACACAAAATGGGTTCGGTTTTTGAAACGAACAAGTGGTGTGGGAGAAACCCTGCACCAGTAACAGATCCAAAGTGTGTGGTGAGGAAATATGAGCCTGAATACATTAAATCTGGATTCCAGAGACATTTAAACACAAAGCACCCAGGATGTTATGGGTGGGTTTTTTCCATTTATTTGGGAAGGTGGTCCTCAGAAAATGTTTTAACAATCAGAAGTGGGCCTTAAGTTACAAAAGGTTGAGAATCCCTGGATTAAAGCTCACTAAATAACACATTTAATCTCGGTATTTTAGTAACTTCCTGTTTTTACTGATTACGTGGCGACTGCTCGGATCCGAGAAATAGTCCGGCAGATAACCGCCTGTAAAACAGCAAATTGTTGTTTTTACACTTCAGTTTTCATACAGATTTAACAACTGAGATATAACATGTTAATAAATGAGCTTAAGAGGTGCTGGTAGCCAGATTTTGTTGCCTTCAGACAGAGCCAGGCTAGCTGCTAAGCTAAGCTAACAGGCTGTAGCTTCATATTTACCGTACGGACGTGAGAGCGGTATCTATCTTCTCGTCTAACTCTCCACCAGAAAGCAAATAAGCGTATTTTCCAACCTGTCGAACTGTCGCTTGGAGTTCCATCTTTTTCCATATTTTTTTATCCACGTTTAAATTGGAATTGTAAAATATATTGGCAAAGCTGTAAATATATTTTTCTATAAATGTGCTTAATAAAGACATGCAATAGAAAACGTGTGTCGCTGGTACTGAGAGCATGAAGTGGAGCAGTTTTCCAGATGTTGGAGCAAGTCAAATATATAATAATAAAAATATATTTTTAACCTAAACTTCGACTATGACGTTTTTATTTTCCATTTTTATAGTTTGAGTTTTACGGGATCCTGTATGACGTTCACAGACAGTGAAAATAAACCAGGATTTCGCAGAATCGTTTGATATTAACGTAGTTTCTGGCGACAGGGTTGACGTCTAATAAATCTATTTAGTTTGTCCGCTATTAAGTGTTAAGCTAACGCCACCTGTTCTCTACGGCTGTGTTAACTTTACAGGTGTGTGCTAATTATTTAAACTTCCTCAAACATAGTAAATCGTATCTAAAGACAATTGAAATACTTGATCACTGTGATTATTTATCTTCTTTTTTTTTTGTTGTTTACAGTCTATCAGCTGGTCTTAGTAACTAAAAGTCAAAATGTTTAAACTGGTTAAACTTATTATAAGCACATTACAAGAATCCCATACAAAAACAAAAGCATGTTCATATGTTTAATATTATATTTTATATGTGAAATGTCCCAAAACACACGTGGCTGTATTGTGAATTTCACAGGTTATATTAAATGTGAAATTGGTGTTTTTGTGATATTTCACATGTGAACTATATGAAAGCCCCACGCTCCTTTGTGAATTTATCACGTGTGAAATGCGTTTGACATTTGATATAATTTTTTTGTAAGTGTAACTTTGCCTCAACAATGTAGTAGAATATAAAAAAGTGTTTGTGTTTCAGCAGAAACCAACCAAACCTTTGAAACCAGGACTCACTATCTGTTGCCTCTGCAGGTCAGGAGAAGCTTCCTGCAGGTAAAGAAAAGGGTGTAAGATGATCCATCAGCAAACAGCCCAAAGTAAACAGGCCTGCCCATTAATACCTGAACAATTGGAGTCGTGCTGAGGCGCAGACTGACAGAGCAAACATCAGCTCATTGTGTAAAACTCTCTTTAGGAAGTCATTTAGGAAACCGGTTAAGTCCTTCATGTATTTCCTGTGATCCGCTTTGTGCTGCTCGGTGAGTCAGCAGCTTTCTGTCTGCAGACGTCCACCGGGAGACACTTCTCGGACTCTCAGGGATGGACGTTAAAGGATAAGTGCGGCCGTTCCTCATCAGTAATAATGACCATAATAATCGCTGAGACCAGGGAACACGGCGACGTTCGATTTTAGTGTTTTAGAAACACGATCAGACAAGCCATAAGCATATTTGGAAAAGAAAAAGAAGGTGAACAATAAAATGATTACCCAAACAGTTTACAGACCAACTTCTGCTGCGATGAAACAGAAAAACAGCCCTGTTTTGCTTTTTCCAGCTGATCCAACTTACATAGTTTATTTTGTTGAATTTTATCAACACATAAAGGAAAACTTCATCCTTCAGTTTATCAGAAATATTCACATTCAAAATCACCAAATTTGGAGATACGTGGTATGAAAACTGTAATGTGAAAAATAACTAAAGCCGTCAGATGAATGTAGAGCAGTAAAAAGTGCAATATTTCCCTCTGAGATGTGGTGTGAAGTAGAAGTGTAAAGCTGCATAAAATGGAAATACTCAATTAAAGTACAAATACCTTGAATTTGTACTTAAAGCTGCAGTATGCAAAATTATTTCATTATAATTTTGGTTAAAATAACTAATAAAAGTGTTGTTGAGCGCCCGTCTCTTTTGTATTTGAGTTTTTTCTTTAAACTGGACCCGTTCCGATTGGTGAAATTGATGTGAGGCGATCAGCTAAAGAGAAGACGTATCGCTCTGTTCTTCCTTCTGAGTCAGACAGAACTAGCCGAGATGTTAGTTTGCTGGTTAGCCACAACGGTTGACGACCTTGATGTTCAAAATGCACGATCATGTTTGGTGCGTCATTTGGTGGGAGGGGCTTAGCGGAGTGATGCCGGGCAGCAGAGAGAGGAGGGAGGTTTTGCATTGTGTATGTTCAAACTGCCTACTTCAGCTTTAAGTACTGTACTTGAGTAAAAGTACTTAGTTACATAATATAGGATAATATGCAAACATTCAGGTAAACAAAATGACACAAATATATATATATATATATATATATGTTATGATATATATATATATATATATATATATATATATATATAAAGAACATAAATGAAAATATTAAAAAGTAATTACCTAACAATAACAAAAATAAAAACATTAAAACAGTAGAACACATATACTTAAATAAAACATATTCAGTCAGGTTTCAGGGGGAAAAAGTTCCTTAATGTTTCAAAATTATTACTTTTTTATTAATAGAAGGTGAGATCTTAGGTGGAGATTTAGAAATGTTCTGTTTGCAGATAGAATAATGAAACTAATCAGATATTAAAGAGCGCCATCATCTGGATTGTTATAATAACAGATAATATCTTTGAGATTACCAGTTTCCTGCCTTGTAGTGATGTCACCGTGTACCCTGACATTAACAGCTGGATTAGAGCTCGTGTTTCGTACTTGTACTGCACCTTTAACCACACAGAACCTCTCGTGTGTTTGGCAGCTTGTTAAGATGATGTTTTGTAATACGACCTGCTTTCACCTTTCTGCTCGGTTGTTCTTCACGCTCCCCGGTTTGTCTCTGCCGGGTCAGGCGTGTTTGTACTTTGTGTATTACCTCATCGCTCCCACACACCAATCAAAGCTGATCGTCTGTTTCTCAACGCCAACAGGACCGAGGCGGCGCCACGGAGAGGAACGCTGGCTGAGCGTGAAACCACAAACCAGCGCTCTGAATCAGCTGATGTTACACCAGACGCACATCCACAGTTACAGTAAATATAATACACCAGACTTCTTTCACTTATTTGAACATTTAAGAAGAAATTTGATCACAGAGGTTTGATAGTTCCCAAAGAGCAGTGGTTGAAAGTAATATACTCAGTACTGTACTTAAGTACAATTTTTAGATATTTGTACTTGAGTATTTTAATTTCATGTTACTTTATACTTCAGAGGGAAATATTGTACTTCACTACATTTATCTGACAGCTTTAGTTACTTTTCAGATTATGATTTTACAAACAGAACATGTGATCTGTTTATAAAATATGATGCTGTGTTATAGATTAACTACTCAAAAGTATATAAAGCATTTAAAATGAGCTCCACATCAACCAGCTATAACATTAAAGTACCTTTTACATGTCAATGCATCAATAATAATAAAAACGAATACTTTTACTTTTGATACTTTGAGTACATTTTGCTGATATCTTTTGTACTTTTATCCAAGTGAAACTTTGAATGCAGGACTTTTACTTGTACTTTGAGTATTTGTGGTATCACTACTTTTAAATGTAAATGGTTTGAATACTTCGTCCACCTCTGCCAGAGTCCCTAAAGTAGAAATACCAAACAACTGTGAAGTGGTGCACAAACATCCTGCTGACAGAGTAGAAAAATGACTTAAATTGATATTCAGCACAGAATCAGTCAGTCTGATCTCTGACCTCACCTCTACAGATATTAATCACAGCTGAATCTTGATTGTTAACACCTCAGAGATTCCTGAGTGAACACTGTGTGGTTTCATCTGAGCGCCTTGGCTGCAGTCTTTGCCAGTGTACCGTGGCCTTGCACAAAGCCCGTCCCCAGCTAATTACTGCAAAACAACAACTGCTCCGCTTTGTGTTGCAACCCTGTCAACATCAGGTATCAATTACGACGGCTTAACTTGTCAGACAGAGAATCTCCAGTTTTTATTTTCTCTCAGGTGATGGAAGTTCATTCCTCATCTCGACAACTTTGACTTGAATGTGAAATGTTTTTTTATACATGGTTTTGTTTGATTTTTTTTTTTGTATGTGAGGAAATAATCCATCCGTCAGCACTGCGGGAAGCCCCTGTTTGGCCCATTTCATCCCAATATATATTCCAAAATATTCCATTTATATACACTCAGTGGCCAGTTTATTATTTAATTTTTTAACTAGTTTAAAGTAATGCAGTCTAATACAACAGTCCTGCAGTAAATCGTCTCTTCATGAAGATTTTAATGTTTTTGTTGAAACTGTTTTTGTGGTGCTGTTGAACTGTATTGCATTATACAGAGAGGTGTTTCTGTTATTTAGCCTACTCTCATTGATATAAACAGGGTGGACAAAATAATAGAAACACCTGTCAGTACTGTATAAAGCAATACAGTTCAACAGCACCACAAACAATGTCCTGAACATTACAACCTTCATGAATGGAGGAATTATTGCAGGACTGTTGTATTAGACTGCATTAGTTTTAGCTAGGTGTTCCTAATAAACTGGCAGCTGAGTGGACTACTAAATGGTTTTGCCAAAATACGATTGATTATGTTCACTGGCAACCCTTTTCTTTTTACCTGTCTGGGAAGTATACGCTGTGTACCACATGGACATCGCAGAGAGAGGTGGTCGGGGTGGATGGCAGGCACACAAAGCTCAGGACTTTGACACCAAAGATCAGGGTTTGTGTTCTGCAAAGATGCACGTAAACATCTTTGCACACCTACGCAGAGAAGGGTGTTATGGGTAATTTTATGCCGATGCACACGCCTCCCAAATCTCAACAACGCGGACCTGCGTGTCATCAACCTGAACATCCTGTTGTTTCTCTATTTTGTCTCTCAGAGTTTGGGAGCACATCTAGCAGAGCAGAGGAAATGGCGTTTAATATCGTTGCTCATCTTGTCACTGTCCCGTCCATTTACGTTGATAAATCCAAATTCTTTCACGTTTGTAGTGGTTTGTTTATGTCTGTCTCTGGGGTGAAGCTGATTACCGTTTCCTAATTTCTGCTACGTTTTCTTCACATTGTGGTTTGTTAAACGTGATGCTGCTTCCTGGTGGACCCGTCATAAAACGTTGTCACATATTGTAGGAAAAACAAATGAAACATGCAGGTTTAGCAGATATCCTCATTTGCATTTAATTTAAAAAACATCTTAATTATGTTGATTTACAGATTGATTTTCTTTAGACGCACAGAGATGAAACTGATGTCTGTCTCCTCGTCTGACTCCTGAACCAAAAAATGTCCTAAAAGCGTCCGACTGTTCTTTTCACGTTACATGGACCTGTAGAACTTGTTCAAAAAACATTAGATATCAATGTAAAGATCATTTTAATTGTATTTCTGTTGTGGGACTGTCCAAGTGAAGAGCCGCAGAATGCAGATAACGTTAAAGGCCCATAAAGCATTCCTCCTCCTCCTCCTTTAAACAGAGACATGATGTTCGTCTGATAACTCGCTCTTCACTCAAAGACAATGCGTTTGCAAAATCACGAACACATCTGGCTCACTGGTTCAGATCTCACCTCGATACGTTCCTGCTGAAAGAAACCCAGCAGTGTCTCCTGCCATCTGATAGCATCTCTAATGAATAGCTGCTTGTGCTGCAGGGCGCTGACAGACAGACAGACAGACAGACAGACGTAACAAAGCTGTGAGGGAGGAGGGAACAGGTTCATGTTGTGTGGAAAATCACACATGCCATCTTAAGTGACTGTCTTCTGTGTTGCCACACACCCTGCTGACATGCCATCTTTGACCTCAAACGCTCCCATAAAACAGTTCAGTTCTGCCAACACTTTCCCTCCGTCAGCTCGTCTTCATGTTGTTGTGAATGTTTTGTGTTGTTGCTGATGGAGGCTGCTGATTGTAGCTCGGTGCAGATCTCCATCAGAGGTCTGTCTGCTGTCGTGAAACGCTGTGAGAGTAAGATCCATGCAGGGAAAGTGAGAGAAACTTGGGTCTGCAGCAGAAGGCAAAGAGGTGGCTGGTGTGATGTGTAAAAAGCCAATCAATCAATCAATCAATCACGCTTTATTTGCATAGCACCTTTCATACAGGTTAGTGCAGTTCAAGGTGCTTCACAGATGATAAGAAGACAGAACAAGTGTAGACCGTAAAAACAACAACAAAAAACAATTTAAGAATTTGAGACCAACGCACAAGAGAAAAATGATGAAAATGTAATAAAATAGATTAGATTAATAAAATAGTTCAATAAAAGCTAGACTGAAAACTAGATAAAATAGATTAAAAGGACAAAAACAAAACGGAGGGATAAAAAAAGTTTAACTGGTTGTTTTATTTCAGGGTTCGTGCAGCTTTTTAAGAGTAAAATTCAAGCACCTTTCAGGCACTTTCAAGGTACCTAAACCACAAATTTCCAGACTCTCGAAGTCTTTATCATCACGTCTAAGTTGTTATTACTGTTAAATATATACTTTAAAAAGATTTTTGGTTTCCATGAGTGACTGTGTCGACGATGAAACACCAGATTATGTTGAAAAATCAAGCATTTTTCAAGGAGTGTATTCAAATTCAAGCATATTCCAAACCTTGAAAACATAACAGTTGAAATTAAGCATTTTCAAAACTTTCAAGACTTTGTAGGAACCCTGTTTATGATTGTTAGACAGCTCATGTGATGCCCAACAAAGATCCTGGGCTGTTGATCTCTGCCTCTCACCAGCTCTTTTACCTGCTGTTGATCTGTTGATCCTCCCGTCAGATCTAAACGGAGGATCTGAGCTCGGACACATCAACAGAAACTCTCACATTATTTGACCCGAGGATTAACACCGAAAGCCTTTTAAAATAGTTAAGCAGAGGGGAAAGGGAGGCGGTTGTTCCGGCTGAGAAGTAAAAATCTCAGATTTCACTGCAAAATCTGAGTGATGGACCTTTCCCCACGGTACTTGAAGGCCTCACGCTGCCTACGTTATAAACTGTGATCCTTCGAGCCTTCAGCATACAGTATCTCAGTTTATCACTGTATAGAAAATGTTTTTTTTTAAACAGAGAATCGGCGGTTAACTTTTCAACAAAAATAAAGGCATAAAGCTTTTTTTTCACCTGCACAGGTTTCCTCTTTAAAGGCCCAGTGAAGCGTGCCGAGCTCAGCCACCATGCTCTTCTTCTCCCTGGGCGTGTTGCAGCTGGTCAGGACGCCCAGAAAAAGACTCGAAGTAACCAATTATTGTAACCGTGTAGCTCGGTGGTGACTGTACTGTGGCTTTACTTTTACTGCAGCATTTTATGAAGGAAAATACAGTTGTTATCACCTCCATTTCAGAGTGTATTTGTTGTCCATAAACATCAGAAAGTTGTGTCAACTGTGAGAAATCCAACTTTATTGTCTTTGCTCACTGCAGAACATGTTATGTAGTTTTCAGTGGCTCCATTTAATACAGTTATACAGCAGTTTAAACTTTGTACTCTTGGCCGTCCATGTTGGAAATGAATGAATGACCTCCGTCATCCTGTCTGTGCCGTCCAGAAGGGTTTGTCCGTTTGCCTGAATCCATGTGAATGCAGCTTAAAGGTGAATGAAAGAATATGTGACGCCCCAAACAATAATGTTTTAAAAGGGTAGAGAAAGCAGTCGGAGGGCTGCTGACAGATCTGCAGTCACAGTGTGGGGGTTTACAGATTTTCCTCCCGGCACAACTGGACTGCATAGATGGTCTGTATAAACCATGAGTTTAAACAACACTTATCTGAATGAGGGTCCATTGAAAACCTGCAGGCACTGTTGGATGTTTGTCTCTGCACTTGATGCACTGCAGAACGAGCTGAAGAAGAAAGGCTCAGCTTAAAGGGATAGATTTATTGTGTGTGGCATATTTAGTTTAAGCTGTATTTATTCAGGAAGTTTTCTTTTGCAAGAGAGACCTGAGAACAAATTACATATACAGAATCTAGATCAACAAGACAATTATTCACAGAAAACAACCATCACATGGGGACATGTTTTACTTACTGGTCAGACAATTAAAGACAAACACGTGCACAGAGGTTTATAATATTCTAAGGAAGGATGAGCTCGAAGGTTCATTACTGACCAGGTAAATAAAGTTTGGCAAAAAGAAATTACTAGCACAAGGTCCACTTACTGTAATTTCTCCAGGGCTTTCAGCCCTGATTCTTGAGTTTGCTCAGTAGATGGTTCAGTTGATCAGTTGCCAAAATTCGATATTTAGGTCAAAGCCAGGACATGTGGTTTAAAGTTGCAGAAATAATATTTTTGTCAAACTATGAGGAAGGATTTTACAACTCGAAAGTTATGATGGCAATTATTTTATCTTTCGTTAACGACAGAAATGCAGCGTTGATGGTAGAAAAGTAATCTAAAGTAATCTACTGAATGTGCGCGGTGTCTGAGGAAGTCCCGCCCACTCTGTTTGATTGACAGGCGACTTCTGAAGGTGAAGAGCAGAAACCACAAAGCTACAAAGACTAAAAAAGAAGAAAAAACTTTAACAAATGAAATCAAAAACCTTTAAAAACTACATTAAAAGATGGAGTGCTGGTCTTTGCCTTCTGTTAGCTGGTAGGTGGTCTGCCATTGACTCCTGTTGGTAGGGTCTCCCCTCCGTGTGACCTCTGCTGGTGCCCGTGACCCCGGCCTGACATCCCAGGGGTCACCAGGGGAAGGAAACAGATGTCACAGGCCTTCTTTATGAGGATCTTCATGTACATGAGTGTCCCTCAGCTCCCATTTAACATCGGCTGTTTGTTTTCAGAAGCGTTTCTGTTTCCGAGCCGTCAAGACATCAGCTGCTGTGTCTGGGAGAGAAGCAGAAAGGCTGAAAACAGCATCTCCAACGCCAATTATTTTCTTCGTTACTATGAATATGGGGTAAAAATCCAAACCACAAATTATTTAAATACAGAGAAGCAAAGTTTAACCTCTTCAGGATCTAAACACCGTTCATATTCGAGGATTGTTTGCAGATGTTTTTCTTTCCTCCTCAAATATTGTTTTCCAGAAACCTTTCACATACAAGAGAGATGCGTATGATAAAGATGAAGAGTTCACCAGTTTTGACATAAATGTTGCATTAAACATAGCAGCAATAAGTTAAAAGCGTTGAATTTGTTAATGCATTTCAGCCAATTGAAATGCTCCTATACAATACGGCCCAAGAGGCCTTGGTTTACGGTGATTTTAGAAAAGCTAAAAGGCGTTGTTCGGCACGTCATGGAGCTTTTTCCTGGCTTCGTTTCTTTCTTCTTTTCCAGCTCATCAGTTTCTCTCATTACTTTCAGCGTGTCTCCTTTCTTTTTTATCTTCCTCTCCTCTATCTTGTCAATCTCTTTCAACCACTCAACCACGGAGTATTTTACAACAGCTTTCATTACCATTTTCTTTGCAGAATTTGTTGTTTGTTTGGAATTTAAAGCACCAGAATGAGACAACTTGCTATTTAAAAAAAGGCTTTATCATGCTGAAAACCAAACTTCTTGAAACCTACAATAGCAGCTACATTTATCTGACCTCATGTGATGTCTCAAAAGTTACACCATCAAAGTCATTTAGTCTTTTCTCTCCTCAGCTTTGAGCGAGGACACAAACGGACGAGGATCCTTCGTCAACACGAGCAAATAAGGGGGACGAGTTCAGGGAAACAACCGGAGTTTCAGGTGAGTTTTAAATTAAGTCTCAAGTCTGAGCTGTCTCACACACACACACACACACACACACACACACACACACACACACAAAGTGCCTGTTAGCTACCGTTGCCACAGCTAACATGACAGTGCAGACGTTAGCTAACATTAACTAAAAAACTCTGCACTACACAAACACTGCAGGGGACAAATACTCGAACACAGCGATTAGCTTCACACTATGTCCATGTTAGTCTAAACATGGACATAGTGTGAAGTCCATGTCTGCTATTTTGCTTTGTTTTGCCTTAACAACTAGGAGCAACTAGGAATATGGAGGGAAAAACCTAAGAAGCTTCAAGAAAAATTTCTGATGCTTCAGATAAAAAAGAAACTCTGCGTTCAGAGGAAGGATTAGTCATTACAGCGGGAGGGCTGCGAGACCTCGATCACTAACATGCATACGTACGAACCACAGAACAACGCACACTGTAGCCATTCAAGCTCAAGTTTTTAATTGTGCAGCACAATTTCATTTGCATTTTGTCTCGCATATAAGTAAATATATAAGTATATTAAAGCTTCACATGGAGATAAATGTTACAAAAATCAGGTATAAGAGTGCAAGTGTGTGTTTTACTTTTGGTGACTGTACGACAGCATTACAGCTCGCTAAAACGGCGGTATACTCACCTTAAAGGGAAACTCGGGTATTTTTAAACCTGGGCCCTATTTTTTTTGTTTGTTTGTTTTTGTTTTTTTGTGGTTTTTGTGTGTATTGTTGTTTTTGTTTTTTGTTTGTTTGTTTTTGTTTTTTTTACAGATTTTGTGGTCTAAATGACTAATAGTTAGAAAATGTTTTGGAATTGGTCCAGTAGATCGCCTCTGCTGGCATCTGTGAACGGGCTGCAATGGCTGCAACGAAATCCTTGCAGGCAATTGTGCCCGTCAAAGTGTGTCCACTAAAAGTGCTTGTTTTTGCCACTGACTCTGGTTCAGAGTGTTATTCTAAGTGTCTGACAACATTACGGAAAGGATCCCTAGAGAGACAGACCGTTTTGGTAAACTCTTCTCTCCAACTCATGTTTCCACAGTCGTCTTCCTGCAAAAACTCAACCTCTCAGGAGATTTCAGAGCGAGACTTTCTGTTTCTGGTTAAACAAAAAGGATCTTACTCTTTAACAAAACAGAACAACTCTTTAGGCCTTTACACACCGGGGACGTAACGAATAAACGACACGAAAATGCGAAATACTCGCCTACTGCATCCAAAAGTAAACTAATCTACTCACTATCCTGCATCCGGCAGTGCTGCTCCACACGTTGTTCTTGAGTTCATTGTCTTTATAATTTTGTGTCGCCTCTGGTGTGTAGAGGCCTTTAGAAAGTCATGTTGGCATGTTATACACGGCAGCACTGTGAGAATCTCATGTGTAAATACATGCGATGGACTCTCCTCAGGCTGAGTGGAATGAGTTACATGAATTGTTTTCTTGGCAGCAAACTCAGCAGTGAGATCTGTGTAATTCATTGGATCCGACGGATAGAATAAGGAGCCCACACAGTCTGTCCTGACTCCTGAGACACTGCTGCAAATAGTTCTTGATTTCTTTCGCTCTCCAAGAGTTGTTTGTCCAACGCCTTTGAGGAAAACAGAGGGTTTGAATTGCTGTTCCCAGAGCTGACTGTAAAGATGGTACAGTAAATCTCAGGTGATCAGGATTGTATTTTAACCACACTTAAAACCTCTCCTGCTCTCCTCGGCCGTTAATGTATTGTCACCTTGATCTGAAGTCTGGAAAAACAATAAAAATTCCTCCTCTGCACTAAAGCGGCACAGTGGTACTCATTAGCCGAAGTAAAACAGATTAATGTGAGAGCGAATGTACTGTAAGTCGCTCTTTGTTCTCCACTACATTAACATCGTGTCTGCTGATAGAAAACTGCCTTTAATCAACCATGAACAGGTGGAAACGGTGCTTGTTTCAAAGATATCCTCGTGGTGAAGTGGCCTTTATGGCTTTATAGGGTTTGATACTCTACGAGTGGACAAAATAACGTGTTATTTTATTAAAATACAGTATTTCTATTAATAAATGACTCCTCGAAGGCATCCGATTTGTCATTTTCTATTTCTAATCTAAAATATAATCAAGGAAATTAACTGATTTTATACAAACAGCTACAATAAATTACAGAATCCTCAGGCAAATGCAAACAGCATTAACAATTTTTATGTTTTAAAGGTCAAAAGCTACGACTGAATTCACATTTAATCTAAAGATAATCCCAAATACTGTTAAATAACTGTACACTCATGCACCAACAACACTTTTAAGTCATCTCAGTTTTAAAAATGTGATGACACACGTGAAGACACGTTTCATGAAGTTGCTACCTTATAGCTGCATTTTACATGTTTTTAAATCTCAGCTGCTCTCACATTATTCACTTGTCTATAATTGATCTTTTCTCCCACTTTATACCTTCGTTCGTGCGGGTGAACCTGACTCCTGGAGGCCCCGCAGGGTGCAGAGCAGCAGTAAAACCTCTTGTCCGACATTAAAAAGAGACGACTGATCAACAGCAGGTGAGGACGGTGACACTCTGATCCAACGTTGCATGTCACTGGTTTTAAAAAGGCGAGTGAAGCCCAGAAATACGGCGCCGTTGATCTCATAAATCAGCAGGACAGTAACTAAACACTGGACTGTAACTAGGAATCAAACATACAACAAGAGTCAATCAAACTGCAGTAACTTGTGTTGCGTTCAGGTGACGTTGGACTAATATGAGGCTGCAGCTTGGAAAGAAACATGTTACAATAAGAGAGTTATACAAATATGTCAACACAGGCTGGAAAATCAAACGACTCACATTATGAACTGAGAGCAGCAACAATAACAGATGATATCTCACCAGATTTCAACCAATCATCAACTGTGCGCCAAGAAACAGTCCACCGCCACCTAACCCCCGAGTAAAACCACAACTCGTCGTCTATCTGAGAGTTTTACCATCACTGACTTCACTTGAAGAGTAGAAGCCAGAAACAAGGTGATAGGTGGGCCTTGCACAAGTAAAACACCCCCAGTTTTATCCTGTTCAATCACATGTAAAATAACCCTTTTTATATACGAGTTACACCGAGCCTGACTTGAGCTCGTACACACACAACAGACTTTTTATTTTACTTAAATCTCAGAGGAATTTCATTTTGTAACAAGTCAGAAAACAGGAAAACGTTTGTTTTGTTTCTTTACACATATAAAAAATTAAAAAAATATACTATATATAATTTGAAGGCAATGTGAAGGAGAATTGCCACAAACCCTCCAGGAGCTTGAAAAGGGGCAGCATATTACAGGAACTAATTAAGTATACACAATTTATATGTATCTATCAATAATTTTAGACAGTAAAAAAAAGACATAGTTTAGCAGAGTACTTGACAACAATGCATCCCATAAACACCCATCTGTTACTCAAGTATAATGACATAAACACAAACACTATCAGTAACCGACTAAGAGCATACACTCGTGATAGTTTCCATGAGACGAGAAAGATAAAGGTGAAAATAAACACAAATAATGACAAAAAGAAAAACAGGCGATCGTCAGAATAGTTCTTTAGACTCGTATGACAAAGGATAGAATATTGGTTCAAACCAATATGTGGTTAAATCCAGCTTATATAGGCAGTCCATCTGGAAAATGATTTTAAACTGCAGTGAAGACAAATTCAGAAAATGAAGAGGCAGAGAACAAATAGAGTTTGGACCCTCTGTAGAATTTGCTGAACTGAGATCAGGAAGTACAGGAATAAGGGGGTCTGAGGAGACGAGAGCTGCGTGTGGAATAAGTATGAAATTGATAATTGTGTCATTAACAGAGACAGCAGACGGGCAGAACTGCAAATGCCAAGCAGGCAGCTACACAGTCACTCACGTACAGTAGCTTATTAAACAAATGAGGGCCAGCCAACAGCTTTTTACACGCTTACTGTTGTAAGGAATGACTTAAGTTTGGGCTGACAGACACTGGTCAGGCTCATTAATCACCAAGAGGTCACTTATCGAGCTGTCTGTCACCTGGACCAGATCCTGCCTCTGAGGCATCGGGGGTTTGGGAAGCAGGTTTTATTATTATTCTATAAGTTTGATGAGACCTGTTGTTGCCCGCTGCTGGTGCCACCTGTGCTAATACTTTATTTAATTCATACATTTTATTTAAGCATCCTTCTTTATTAAATGGGTGGCACTTGGGGCCCACACATCCCTGCACACATGCTGCAGAGTATTCAGAGGAATGTCCTTAACTCTCGCAAACACTTTTAAAGTTTATTGATTTTAGTTCCTACAGTCTAATTAGTACTTTCACAGGATCATATTCATAAAAAGGGAATAAAAAATGCTGCAGTTTTACTGTTTGTTTACATTCAGAAATAAAAGTTATTGTTGGAGAAGACTACAGATTTCTGTACATCCTCTAACATGATGCAGCTCTGTGATGGTTTATCACTGAAGACTGAGTCAGTCAGAGGTTGTCATCCTTGATTATTGCAGTGACTGATCAGGAATGTAAAAGTCGTTAATACGTAGACGACACCTTGCTGAGCTCTTGTAAAACCTTCGTGTTTTTAGGATGATGAGCACATCTCGATGTGAAGATGGAGTCTGCACAGCACATAAAAACAAGCGTACCTTCACATTAAACTTCATCAGCCCTCGAGACGGATTCATCTGCACATGATGTTTCTTCGTCTGTCAGACACGTTGCAGTCGTTGTGGAGAAATGTGGACGGACCACCCACGCTGCCGGTGCTGAAACAGGGTCCGCAGAGAGCAGTTACACAGTTTCCACAGGTCACTCGTGTCCAACTTGTTAAATTTTGTGAACCAGGAGGAGGACGGTGTGTGTAGGAGTGTGTGCGCTCAAACTGTAGCAGCTTGACGAAGACATTTTCTGTACAGGAGAGAAAAAAATTCAAAGCTTGAATCAAAAGAGCATCTTCTTGCAAGTTCGAATCAACTGTTTAAGTTACAGCAACGTTGGTTGAACTCCAGAACTGTGGTTGGTGGATCGACAGCAGAGGGTCATAAATCTCCTCCGAGATGAGTTACTGCAGCTCAGGGAGGCTCGGGTGTTTTGGACGGTGGGGGGACTGGCAATGTGAAAATAGCCAAGATAATCACGCCATCGCTCACGGAAAATATCCAACCCACGCAAAGAAATAGTCCCGCCGAGGGCTTCCTGACGTTCTCAGCCGCGTGACGCGAGCCTGAATTCATGAGAGGAGAAAACAAATTTCAAGCTGAAGACTTAAAATCTGCAAATTAGAAGCTAAAAGAACCCAAATTCATCTGAGTGATTTACAGTCTGATGTTTTCTAATCAGTGTGAATTTCAAAAAGCTGCACAGAGTCACATTTCTGCACTTCCTGTTCAGACAACATGGATTTCAGTCACAAAATATGAACATGGTTCGGATTTAAACAGTAATTTGGGGGATTTGTTGATTTCCTAAAACGTAGGGCATCTTCAACAACTGTAACAACAAAGCAATATGAGCGCTATTTCCAGCATTTGTATATATTTATATCAATATAGCAAATTAGTCTACTGTAATTGGTACTTTAACACCAATAAAAAACTAATTAGAAAACACTAACCTGACTGTTTCCTTCACAGAGATCTTTACAACAAAGACAACTGTCCTTTACGGATTTTTTATATTTGATTCATGTACAATTCTTGCATTTTTTGGGGGGGAATATAATCTGTAAATATATATAAATAGATTAAATGCAGAGCAGCTGTACCTGATCTCACCCAGATGTAATCAAGGCAGACGTGACAAGTGAAAAAGTCTGTTTTCTGAGACAATTGATCAATGAATTGATTAGTCTATCTACAGAAAGAATATAAGCATCAACAAGTTTGATCATCTGTTAATTGTTAGTGAAGGCAGCCTGAATTTGACAGCGACTGCGTGTCTGGCAGCTAGACCAGATGGAGATGGAGAGGCTGTAAAAACAAGATGGCTGCCAAACTCGCCCTGAGCTCGATACATCAGCGGTTGTGGTCCTCTGGGTGTGCTGGGTCCGTATCCAGAGGTGAGGGGGGGTCAGAGGCAGACAGTGACAGATCTGAAGGGGTGGGACTTCTCAGCCCTGTGTTTTGTCTGCGGTCCTCTTCGTGTACGGTCACGGCGGACCGGCGGTTCGCGGTTTGACGTCGGAGGGCCAGGGAGCAGTTACAGGCCTCGGAGACCGGCGGTGCGCTGTGAGGCTGAGATCAAAGACGACCAATCGCTGGCTGAGCTGCTTCACTACACCCAACAGGCAGAAGTAATAACACACATGGGTGGAGCTGACTTCATGACATCATGGTGGAGTAATGGAGATCTGGATCAGCCCCGTCTTCTTCTTCTCTGCTGCAAAAACACCAAAGAGGACAGAAAGACATGCAGCAGGCAGAGAGACAGGCAGCAGACAGAGAGACAGGCAGCAGGCAGAGAGAAAGGCAGCAGACAGAGAGACAGGCTGCAGGCAGAGAGACATGCAGCAGGCAGAGACATGCAGCAGGCAGAAAGACATGCAGCAGGCAGAGAGACATGCAGCAAGCAGAGAGACAGAGAGACAGGCAGCAGACAGAGAGACAGGCAGCAGGCAGAGAGACATGCAGCAAGCAGAGAGACAGAGAGACAGGCAGCAGGCAGAGAGACATGCAGCAGACAGAGAGACATGCAGCAGACAGAGAGACATGCAGCAGGCAGAGAGACATGCAGCAAGCAGAGAGACATGCAGCAAGCAGAGAGACAGAGAGACAGGCAGCAGACAGAGAGACAGGCAGCAGGCAGAGAGACATGCAGCAGACAGAGAGATGTGCAGCAGACAGAGAGACGTGCAGCAGACAGAGAGACAGGCAGCAGACAGACAGACAGGCAGCAGAGAGACAGGCAGCAGAGAGACAGGCAGCAGGCAGAGAGA
>VMKM01003859.1:0-27182 GCA_008360985.2 Macquaria ambigua | reverse complement strand
AAACTTTAATGCTCCCCGCAGAATTAAACACTTTGTAACATTGAAAGCTGCACAAATCAATATTTCTATATGAACAAAGGGAGAAGTGACTTTGTGTAATCGAGGGCGGACTGGTCATTGGGAGAACCAGGAGGTCGAACAAACATGCCCACAAAGGTAACATGTTAAAACAGGTATAGTGTTAACCGTGTTCAGCATCTTAGTTTAACGTGTTAGCATGCTAATGTAACCCACTCCCTCTACGTCCACCGCCTGCAGGCATCTCTCTACACCCCCGTGTCATGATCCCAAGGACCTTAGTGTGGACTTGTGTGTTTTGTGTTTCCTGTTTTACTTTGAAATTACTGTTCTTGTTTCTTTGTGTGCTGTTTATTTCCTGTCTTTGTTCTTTTCCCGCCTTTTTTGATTGATTGCACCTGTGTCTTGTTACTTACCTGTTTCTGTTTCCCTCATTGTCTCCTCCCCTATATATACCGGTCCTCTCCCTTTGTTCTCTGTGGCGTCATTGTCTGCGTTTCCATGTCTGCACGTTTCCTTGCATTTGGATTTTGATTACTGATGTTTCTGTGTTTGATGTGTTGGATGTTCTCCTCGTGTGTCGCTCTTGTGGATTCCCTGCGTGTCTGTCCCTGAGTTTGTGTGAGTTTGGTTTTCCCTAAATAAATCCTTGGACTGCTCCTGTCTGCATTTTGGGTCCTTCTCCCTGCCACCTGATCTGGCTTGTCATGGCAAGGCCGCCTCGAAGGCCTTTCTTGATACCCCGGGACTGTGTTGGGTTTCTGATGTGTGGGAGAGAAGGAAGCATCGGACGCAGGGTTCTGGATCGTGGTTGAGACCAGAGGCCTGTACTACGAAGCAAGTTCAACATACCCAGGGCCCAGTTGTTCAAAAAGTTTAATCTGGATCAGAATGATCCGGATTTGGAAATCCCATGTTTTGCTATCCAGTATCAGATAATCCATCTTACTATTTTGCCGGTTTTTCAAAGCAACGTTGGACTGGATCACCCTGATCCAGATACAGACTTTTCAAGATGATCAAACCCGGATTACCAGTGCTCTAAATGGGACTACATATCACAATGTAGGCTACTAGCTATGTAAAGAACAACAGGTAGAATAGCCAGCGTAGGGTCACTGTTTTTTATTTGAAGAGACAGAAAACTGCACAATAAAACAATACAAACATCCCCTTCCATTTTCAATTTCTTTTAAACAGTCAGACCCCTCATCTGAGCCACCAACAAAAAACAAATATACTTACTCACAAATATCCACAAATACATTGTGGATATTTTTAACACCTGTTTTAAATCATCAGGCAACGGAAATTTTTCTTAAGCCCCACGTCCAGTACATGTTTCTTTAAATTATTGAAACCAACCAGAATGGTCAAAGAAGTATCAGAGAACTGTCCAATAATGTGTGGGAGTCACTATCAAGCATCATTTGATGTGACACATGGTCACAGGAGCACATGGTGTGAAGAGAAGGTAAGATTATTTACTTTAGTAATCTTATGTAAAATGACATTAACTGTAAATAAACAATGTGTGTGTGTGTGTGTGTGTATAAAGGTGTAGAGAAGCCTTTTAACAGTTTTTATGAAGTTATTTTTTATTTAGCATGTTTAAGAAATTCAGTTTTGCTTGCTCTAAATATATATATTATTTATTTATTTATTCTTTTAACATATTGTGACAGAAAGTGGACGTAAGATTGTTCTATGGAAGAAAAGAACAGGATGCACAGGATCAGCATGTCTGACAGCAATGACAGTGATGAGGAGTGGAAGTCAAAAAATATGGTTTTAATTTCATACAAAATAGGGGTCATATGTCAGGCTGTAGTTATCCTTGTTGAGTTTTCATTGGCATTGAAAACATACTTTTTATATATTTTTATAGACACTCAAGATACACACACAAGATGGCGCCACACAAGATGGCGCCGAGTAGTATGGCTGCGTCGTTTTGCACTCCCCACCGACCTTGCAGCTATTTGCTTGTTTATTTATATTTCTCCAGTTATCTTTGATACGACAGGATCACATTATTGGACATAAAAGATGGGCGATCACTTACATTTTGCTGGAGTTGTTCTACTGGGACCCCGTCTTCATTCGGGACGCAGAAGGCCCACAAACAATAGCGGCCTTACCAAACAGGCGTCGGAGGCGTCGCAGGAAAAGGGGATCGAGAGCCGGAGTTCTGGTGCGGCTAAGACGGCGCGCCAACCGCCCTCCGCTCCCCAGCATTTTGCTAGCCAACGTACAATCCCTGGACAACAAGCTGTGCGAGTTGAGAGCTAGGATCTCCTTCCAGCGCGAAACAAGGGACTGTAACATCATCTGCCTCACAGAAACCTGGCTGTCGGAAGATACTCCTGACCACGCCATCGCACCCCCGGAATTCTCTGTGTTCCGGGCGGACAGGTGCAGGGCTCTCTCAGGGAAAGGCAAAGGGGCAGATGTGTGTTTTATGGTCAACAATGCTTGGTGTGATCAGAGGAGTGCCCACTCCCTCAAGTCGTTCTGCATATTGTACTTCTTCTTTTTTATAGTCTTTACAGTTATAGCTATGGCTTTTCTTATAGTATTATGTTTTTATTCTCATTTTTTCTTTTTTTGTATATACTGTAGTATAGTGTACTATGTTGCCCTCTTGTTTTTATATATAATCTATTTATTGTGTATTGTGTTGCAAGGGTGGGAGCCAAAACATAAGAATTTTTCTGTTTTTGTACTTGAAAACATGTAACAATAAAACTCTTGAAACTTGATACCAGTGAGGATGAAGATGAAGACAAAGACGAAGATGACAGTCTGTCTGAAGATGACGGTAGTTCTTCCAAGACCCCTCGATGGAAAACGTGTCACACCACTGCCTCTCTAGTACACCCTGAATGGTTACACACGGCTCCTATCCCTAACCAGGATGTCTGCTTACAATACCTCACACTGGCCAATAGTGTGTGACAAGAAAGGAAAGTTGCAGAATTCCTGGGTGCACAGGAACACCAAAAGTGATGTGCAAAAAGTGTAACGTACACCTCTGTTTCACAGCACAGAAGAACTGCTTTGTGAAGTTTCACACAGTAAAATCACGTGAAATACATGAAATGACACGACACACTGCATGATACAAACCCACGTCTGTATCAAATCCAGTATGTAAATAGTTTTCAAATGTTTCCATTTTTGCTTAATGAATTGTTGAAGTTTAAAAAAAAAAGATTTTGTGATTTAGTATTGCTCTCTGAGCCCTGTGTTATGAACTGTGAATTCATGATTTTCTCTGGGATTCTGTACCACTGTCGCACAGCGTTGCCCTGGGCAACAAAAAAATATTTTGGTGAGGGGGGGTCAAAAAATAAGTAGTTTTATCAATAAAATGTCCCAAAATGAACCAAGAAATGATGTGAAATAATTTGTATCAGGTACCATCAAAATATGTGCAGTAGAGGGATAAAAATCCCAAATGTCCATCAAAATAAAAAAACGTTCAGAGTTCTTCTTCATTCGTGGAGAGACCAGCTTTTTGAAGCCCTGCTCTTAGGAGGCGGATCTTGTCTGGCTTTGGTTTGCTGTAGTTGGGTAAGAGTGATTTGTTCCTCTGCCAGACGAATCTGTACTTCTGCTCTTTCAGTTTCTCATTTAAGAAGTGACTTATAGGCATCATCATCATCTTTGTTTGGCAAAAAACGCTTCCAGCCTCTTTTCTGAGCTCCTGTGGCAAAAAATGGCTCTACCAGTGAGGATCCAACTTCTTCCTCAAAAACAGGGCTGAGGACCACTGCCCACCTGTGATACCCAGGGCAGACGTGTGTAGATCATTTAAATGGATTAACACGTAAGGCTCCTGGACCTGACGGCATCCCCGGCCGAGCTCTCAAGGTGTGTGCAGACCAGCTGGCAGACGTCTTTGCAGACATTTTCAACATGTCACTGCTCCAGTCTGTAGTCCCCACATGCTTTAAGGAGACCATCATTGTCCCTGTCCCCAAGAGAACCAAAATCCTCTGCCTGAATGCATCAGCGAGGACCTCACCTGGACTCACCACACTGACTTTATCACAAAATCAGCCACACAGCGGCTCTTCTTCCTCCGCAGGTTGCGGAGGCTCAACATGGACTCCAGGATCCTCTGCAGCTTCTACAGGTGCACCATAGAGAGCATCCTGGCTGGCTGCATCACCGCCTGGTACAGCAGCTGCACTGCCCTCAACCGTAAGGCTCTACAGAGGGTGGTGAAAGCTGCTCAGCACATCACCAGGACGGAGCTGCCATCCATGGAGGATCTCTACACCCAACGGTGTAGGAAGAAGGCCAGCAAGATTATCAAGGACCCCAGTCACCCCAGCCACAGACTGTTCTGTCTGCTGCCATCTGGCCGACGGTTTCGCAGCATTCGAGCCTGAACCACCAGGCTCAGGGACAGCTTCATACCGCAGGCCATAAGACTCTTAAACTCTGTCAACAATACCACCACTTCTTAAATAATACATTTCACTTCATATGGTATATATTTTGTTCTATTGTAAATATTTTATTGTATATATCTGTTAGTTGTATAATACTAAGTTATATTACAGTTTATATATTGTTGTATAACTTATATTTTAAGGTTTTATTTATTTCATTACTCTTGTTTATTATCTATCTTATATTTTTATTTCTTAATCTTTTGTTCTTATTGAGTGTCTCTTTCTTGTTTATTAAATTTTTTTTAGCATTGTTTGGGGAGCCTGGGATTTAAGAATTTCATTGCCAGTGATTGCTGATGTAAATTGTTGTGTAATGACAATAAATTCTTGAATCTTGTTGCCTGTTTGGGTGTTTCTTGCTTCAGCACAGTCCTTTGTTGCCCTGGCCTTCAGATTCTTCCATCTAAGTTTCACTTGCTCTGTGGTCCTCTTTTGGTCAGACCCCATGGCACTCACATTCTGGGTGATTTCAACCCAAATCTCTTTTTTCTTTTTCTTAGTCATTTCTCCACCCTTAGTAGAATTAAAACCTCCTACTATTGAGGCATAATGGCACCTAACACTCCAGCAGTGCATTCATTCATTGCTCTGTGGTTCTATGCATCTGGGACTTTCTACCAAGTTGTTGGTGACAATATAGGACTGGACAAATCAACTATGAGTGATGTGGTGAAAGCTGTGTCAATCGCATTGGCCAGCCTGGTCAATCAATTTGTTTCATTTCCAAAGGATGACCAGATTGCCCAGACCAAGCGCAAGTTTTTTCTTTTGGGGAACATGCCCCCTATTGGGGTTATTGACTGCACTCATGTGCATATACAAGCACCTCATGAGAGGGAGTGGAGGCATAGCATCAACATCCAACTTGTGGGCGACGCTGACCTCATCAACACAAACTGTGATGCTGAGGATATCACATCACATGATGTGCATATCCTGAGGGAGAGTGCTCTATACAGAGAGCTCCAAACCAACCGACCGGATGGCATATTATTAGGAGACAGTGCCTATCTACTCCTACCATGGCTGATGACCCCTTTTCAAACACACCTGAGCAGGCACGCTTCAACACTGCTCATTGCAAAACAACATGTGCAATTTGATTGTTAAATCAAAGTCAAAGTCAAAGTCTGCTTTATTGTCAATTCTACAGCATGTACAAGACATACAGAGGATTGAAACTGCGTTACTCTCAGACCCTTGGTGCAAACAACAAGCTAAGAAAACATAATATAACCAACTAAGAGCAAACAAGGCATAGCATAAAAAAACACCCAATTTAAAAACAACTTGGCATAAGGCCCATGACAGATCTGTGAGTTTGGATCATGCAAAGTATCAGTGCAAATATATATGATATTAGTGCAAATAGAATTAGCTTATACACTAGTGAAAGTGAATGTTGTGCATGTGCAGTTCCTGAGGCTGATCGAGTTCAGTGTTGTGGGTCAGTGTGCAGGGGTCAGGAGGCGGAGGGGGGGCAGAGCAGGGAGAGAGTTCAGCATCCTGACAGCTTGATGGACGAAGCTGTCCTTCAGTCTGCTAGTCCTGGCTCGCAGGCTCCGCAGTCCCTTTCCTGATGGCAGCAAGCTAAAGAAGCTGTGTGACGGGTGGGTGGGGTCCCCTGCGATGCAGAGGGCTTTTCAGGAGAGACGTGAACTATAAATGTCTTGGAGGGAGGGGAGAGAGGCACCGACGATCTTCTCAGCTGCCCGCACGATGCGCTGTAGGGTCTTCCGGCTGGACGCGGTGCAGGCGCCATACCACACGGTGATGCCGCTGGTCAGAATGCTCTCGATGGTGCCTCTATAAAAAAGTGTGCATGATGGGGGCTCTAGCTCTTCTCAGCTTGCAGAGAAAATAGAGGCGCTGGCTGGCCTTCTTGGCCAGTGATGTGGTGTCAATAGTCCAGGAGAGGTCCTCTGTGACGTGCACACCCAGGAACTTGGTGCTGCTTACCCTCTCTACCGCAGCACCCTTGATGGTCAAAGGAGCATGCTGGGGGTGCGTTCTCCTTAAGTCCACAACAATCTCCTTCGTCTTCTCAATGTTCAGAGAGAGATTGTTGTGTCTGCACCACAAGGCCAAGTGGCTCACCTCGCTCCTGTAGTCTGTCTCATCTTCGTTGCTGATGAGACCCACCACAGTCGTGTCATCTGCGAACTTAATGAAGAGGTTGGAGCTGTGCGACGGTATGCAGTCGTGGGTCAGCAAAGTGAAGAGGAGGGGCCCCCGTGTTAAGTGTGGTGATGCTTGATGTGTGCCTGCTGACCCGTACTGCCTGTGATTTCCCAGTCAGGAAGTCCAACAGCCAGTTGCACATAGAAGTATTCAACCCCAGCCGGTCCAGTTTCAGAATGAGCTGTTGGGGGATGATTGTATTGAATGCCAAGCTGAAGTCTATGAAGAGCATTCTAACGTATGAAGCTTTTGTGTGGAGATTGCATCATCGGTGAACGGTTGGACCGATATGCAAACTGGAAGGGGTCCAGAGAGGGGGGGAGGACAGACTTGATATGTTGCAACACTAGCCGTGCGAAGCACTTCATGAGGATAGGTGTGAATGCAACCGGACGGTAGTCATTGAAACAGGAGGGCGATGACTTCTTTGGGACAGGGATGATGGTGGTGGTTTTGAAGCACATGGGAACAACAGCCTGACTCAGCGAGATGTTAAAGATGTCTGTGAAGACATCCGTGAGTTCCCTGGCACAGTCCCTCAACACACGGCCAGGTATGTTGTCAGGACCAGAAGCTTTGCGAGCGCCGATCCTGCTGAGTGTTCTCCTCACACTGTCCTTGGACAGCGTCAACACCTGGTCGTCAGGAGGGAGTGGAGACTTCTGTGCAGGCATGCTGTTGTGTGCCTCAAATCGGGCGAAGAAGTCATTCAGCTCATTTAACAGAGAGGCGGTGCTGTCGCAGGTCCGTAGTGGGGGCTTATAGTCGGTGATGGTCTGTATCCCCCGCCACAGGCTCTGTGCATCTCTGTTGTCGCTGAAACAATGAGCTATCCTCCTTGAGTACTGCTTCTTTGCCTCTCTGATGCCGCGGGACAGGTTAGCCCTCGCTGTCCTCAGGCCCACCTCATCTCCTGCTGTGAAGGCGGCATTCTGAGCCTTCAGGAGCCTGTGGACCTCCCCTGTTAGCCACGGCTTCTGGTTGGCCCGAACAGTGATGGTCTTAAGAGGCTGTTACATCGTCAGTGCACTTGGCGATGTAGGCAGTGACAGCATCTGTGTATTCCTGGAGGTCCATGGTGTTGTTACAGGTGGCAGCTTGTTTAAACACATTCCAGTCCGTGGTGTTGAAACAGTCCTTAAGTATCCCTAAAGACCCTTCTGGCCACACTCGTACCTGTTTAAGAACTGGTTTGTTGACTTTAACCAGTGGTCTGTATGCTGGCATTAATGAATGAAGTGAATCCTCTGGGGACCAAGAATGTCTGTACAAAGTTTCATGTCAGTCCATCCATCCATCCTTTGGTCCAGGTCCAATCCATCTGGACTACAGTAGTGGAGCGACAGACATCAGCATCTATAGAGCAACACTGCTAGTGTGTCTAAAAGGACAATAAAAGAAGAGACGTCATGTTGATATGAACATTAGAGAAACACATCATGCAGCTGAAATATGATCCTGCTTCATCATTTGGACTCGTTCACCTCAGCTGACACATTCAACAGCAGACGGGTTTTTGAATCACTCTGTTTCACTGTGGGAGGAAACTGGTTCTCTGGATACTACTACCCCATGTTTGGCTCTGGAACTAAACTGTATGTAACAGGTAAGAATAAACCTTCATTTTCCTTCAGCTGTTTTATTGAACAAGTTGAAAATGTGTTTTTAATGAGTTTCTGCTGCTTCAGGCTTTACATGTTAGTTTGTTCATAATTAGTAGAGAATTGTTGCAGCCGTGCAGCTGTTGTTACACAAAAAAGGTTCATAATTCCTGAAAAGATGTTTAAATCTCACTGCACAGCTGAACTTATTCTTTATTTCTGCACCAGAGAAAAATAGTATTTTTAGAGCTAAAAAGTTAATATTGATATTGCTAATATTTCTGTACAGAGTGTTTTTATAACAATACTTTTTAAAAACATAATTAATCTTAATTATTAATCTTAATTATTCTGTATATTTTTAACTGGTAAAATGTTTGTTATGCTGTTTATATTTCATATGATGGGAAATATTTTTTTTTAACACGAGACATATTGATGCATGAAGGCAAACAGATTTTAAATCTTTTTACAAAAAATAGAATTCATGTCCACTAATTTATATATTTGTATTAGATAAATATTCTTTGCAAAGTATATTTTGGTAAACGTAATGTATTAGTTACTATACATATATACTCATATTTAAATAATGTAGTATATATATACATGGATATGTGTGTATATATACATAGAGCATATAGTGGTAAAAATATAATAATAATAACAATAATAATCTTTATTTATAGACCACCTTTCTAAAACCACTTTACAAAGTGCTTCACACAAAGCAACAACTTCACAACAAGCAGATCATAACATTTTACAATAAATTAATAACAAATAAAATAAAACAAATGAATAAATAAAACAAGAAAACAAATAAAACCAGCAAAAAGTGTAGTCCATAAAATCAAGACAAATTAGGAAAAGCTGTCCGATAAATGTTTTAAGAAAAGATTTTAAAGAGGTCACTGATTCTGCTGACCTGATTTCATCAGGCAGCTCGTTGCAGAGCTTTGGGGCTCTGACTGCAGAAGCTCTGTCACCTCTAGTTTTCAGCCGTGCTTCAGGAACAGATACAAGACCTCTGCCCGAGGATCTCAGGCTACGTCCCGGCTTGTATGCAAGTAGGAGGTCAGATATGTAGGATGGAGAGAGGCCATGAAGAGCCTTAAAAGTCAACAGTAAAATCTTAAAATCTATTCTAAAACATACTAGGAGCCAATGCAAGGAGGATAAAACAGGTGTAATGTGGTCACTTCTCTTGGATCTTGTTAAAAGCCTGGCAGCTGAGTTCTGGACAGTCTGGAGCAGATTAATAGATTTTTGATTGAGGCAGGTGAAGAGGCTGTTGCAGTAGTCTAGACGTGAGGAGATGAAGGCATGTAAAATGGTCTCTGCGTCATTAAAAGGCAGAATTGTCGTATTTTGGCAAAATTTCTAAGATGATAAAAACAAGACTGCACAAGTTTTGTTGTGTGCTGCTCAAAGCTTAAGTTACTGTCAAACCAAACGCCAAGATTCTTTGCAACAGGCTTGATGTGTTCCATCAGGGAACCAACAGATGGCAGGATTTGTTTTGCTAAGTTGTGGAGGCCAATTACAACAATCTGGAGTGAAGCTGCAGAAATTTTGTGACATCCAGTTTTTAATATCACATAGGCAGTCATGTATTGAGCTCAGCATGCCAGGATCAGTGGCTCTAACGGGCAGGTAGATCTGCGTGTCATCAGCATAGCAATGGAAGGAAACACCATGTCTCTGGATAATATGTCCCAAGGGAAGCATGTACAGAGAAAATAAAATTGGTCCTAACACTGACCCCTGAGGGACACCATACTTGACGGGAGCAAAAGATGACATGTGGTTGTTAATGGAGACATAGAACCTCCTGTTTAACAGGTATGAAGAGAACCATTTTAAGGTTGTTCCAGATATTCCTACCCAGTGCCTCAGCCTGTCTAATAGACTGGTGTGATCGACCGTATCAAAGGCAGCGCTAAGGTCCAGAAGAACAAAGACTGAGCACATCCCATTATCAGCGGCCATTAAAAGGTCATTAGTCACCCTGAGCAGGGCGGTCTCAGTGCTGTGATGCTTGCGAATGTGCCGATAGGGGTAACAGAAGCTCTGATGGACTCTGTGCTGGGGCACAAGGAGGGGATGAATTTACCAGCTGATCAACGGTCTTAAATAAGAGTCTGGGGTTATGCTGATGGGCAGAGATAAGTTATTATAAGTTAAAATATTGAGCTCTTGCATTCTTTACCATGTTATTGTAGTTGAGTAATAGCTCTTTCATAGTATTATAATGTAATGTCCATCTCCGCTCTGCTTTCCTACGCTCAGACTTACAGTTACGAATGCTTTGGTTTATCCAAGGCTGCTTTTTTGTAGGTTTTGACCTGACTTTGAGAGGAGCAATATTATTTAATATGGATGCACAGACAGAGTTAAAACAGTCCGTCAATTCGTTGGTGAGATAGTGTATACATATTGTAATAATATTTTATATACATTAACGCTCTTCTGCCTTTTGACCCTCACAGCCTCCCGTTTCTAAATATTTAAATTTCTATTATTTGTAATATCTGATGACATGTTTGTGGTGAATCAAATGAGGAGCTGAAGTTTGTATAATGTGGCAGTTTGTGGTGAGAACATACTTTCAGGAAACAGAGCCACATGTGGTGCAGTGCCAGAAAAGACTGAAATAAATGTGATTATTTAACACTTTAAATCAAGATAACTTATTTAATCATATAAGCCTGTGCACCAAGCTCTGAAGAACTGATGAGGGGAAAAGACATGTTTTATTTTAATCTATATTCCTAAACAGACAATAACATGTATTCATACAAACATATTGTATTTCTTATACAAAGGCAGAGTGCAGAAAATGTGACAGCTATCTGTTTTACATCCAACTTCTTCCTGAGGTTGCAGCCAGAATGAGAGTCCAGAAAATGAAAATCAAGGTTCAAAGAATAAAAAACTGAGTTATTACATAAAGAAAAAAGCATTAGAATATTCTAATACAACTCTTCTAATGTACATGTTGCAGGTTTTCACCAACTGTTGAACAGAAATCGGATTTTTCTTGGTGTTTTTATTCCCACATGGAACATAATAATATCTGAGTGGGAGTGACTTTATTATTGATTATTTGATCAGAAGACCAAATAACCCAGATTAACATCATTCACACAGTTTAACCATAAAGAAGGAAACTCTTTTACTTTCTATGAAGGCAAAATTTACAATGATGTTAACAAGAAAATAAATAATGATATTATATTATTAGTAGGGATGATTGTTGTAATATTAACAATAAGAATGGACACGTTAAAAAGAACGTTTTAACTTTCACTTGTGACATATGATGACATGACATGATAACAGTGTTTGATATGAAGGTGAATACAGTACATGTAGTGAACTTTGTGCTGTATTGATGAGTAGTTTAGTGATCAGAGTCCATGTAGTTTCCAGGATCAGACTGAATGCAGTGCAGTGCTGGAAGCTGCTGTTGACTGTGTGAATGTGTGTCTGTGCTGCTTGTTGCTGCTGTCAAGCTTCAGATGAGCCGGTAGTGAAGCCCGTGGTGAGCGTGTACCCAGCAGCATCCAGAGCCCACCTGGAGGGGAAGACCTCCCTGCTGTGTGTGGCCTCAGCCATGTTTCCTCCTCTGGTCCAGTTCTCCTGGAAAAGACGAAAGGAGAACGGTCCTCTGGAGGAGCTGCCCCCTGATGAGGGAGAGCAGCTGGAGCTCAGAGAGCCGGGACGCACCGCCGCCATCAGAGTGATTGATCGGGACGCTCTCTACACGTATAAATACCGCTGCTACGTCCAGCACGAGGGGGGCACAGAGGAGGCCCAAACAGAACAAGGTAGTGAATCAGCTTCATGTGGAGACGCTGTCAAAGAGAGCAGAGGAGCAGAGGACTGACATTTCTTTCTGACTCCTTTTCTGTTTCAGAAGTTTCTGCACTTCCAGCTTCAGTCCAGACTCAGTACCAGGTGAAGCTGCTCCTGCTGCTGTACACAGTGCTGATAGTGAAGAGTCTGGTGTACTGCTGTGGACTCTCTCTGCTGATGATCCTCAGAAATAAGGGACCGTCCACCAGCTGCACACATGCTGACTGACTGTTTTCTGCTCGCCCTTTCTTCACCATCAAATTGATCAGCAGTCAGAAATGTAAATTATGACGTGTTGTGTTTGGTTGTAAATTGTCTCTTTTTCTGCACAGGTTACATACAGTCATCCTAAAAATATAAATACATATACAGTATACACATGAATATTTAACTTTACTAAGTTTAAATTCTCTGGTTTTGTGTTATTTTGATATATATAGAAATATACAGTCATGGGGAAAAAAAAGTACACCCTCCTTCAATTCAATGTTTTTATTTATCAGGGCCTAAATAACATTTGCGTGGTCCTCACCAACTTCTATAAACAGAAAAATAACCTCAGGTGACAACAAAAAAACACAACAGATTTCAATATGTAGTCATTGTTTCCCAAAAGTAAACCAACATTCAGAAACCAGGTGGGAAAAAACATGTAGAACCACCTTTAGCAACAGTAACTTGAAGTAAACGTTTTTTTTTAGGAGTTTATCAGTCTCTCACATTGTTTTGGAGAAATTTTGGCCCACTCTTCTTTACAACATTGCTTCAGTTCATTGATGTTTGAGTGCATTTGTTTATGCACAGCTCTCTTTAAGATCCCACCACAGCATCTCGATGGGGTTGAGGTCTGGACTTTTACTTGGCCATTCCAACACCTTGATTTTTTTCTTCTTTAGACATTCAGATGTCAATTTGCTGGTGTGCTTGGGATCATTGTCCTGTTGCATGACCCAATGTCGGCCCAGCTTAAGCTGCTGGACAGATGGCCTCACATTTGTCTCAAGAATATTCTGGTATAAAGTGGAGTTCATCGTTGTCTCTATGAGTGCAAGTTTACCAGGTCCTGTGGCTGCAAATCAAGCCCAAATCATCACCCCTCCACCACCATGCTTGACAGTCGGTATGAGGTGTTTGTGGTGATACGCTGTGTTTAATTTTCACCAAACATGGCGCTGTGCATGATGACCAAACATCTCCATTTTGGTCTCATCAGTCCAAAGGATATTGTTCCAGAACTTTTGAGGTTTTTTCAAATGCAATTTTGCAAACTTAAGTGCTGCCATATACTTTTTGGAGAGAAGGGGCTTTTTCCTAGACACCCTTCCATGAAAGCCATACTTGTTCAGTCTTTTTCTAATTGTGCTGTCATTAACATAACATTGATATGTAAAGTGCTTACAGAGGCCTGTAGGTCACGTGATTTAGCTCTTGGGTTTTGCTTTATATGCCTGACCATTAAACGGTCTGACCTTGGACAGAATTTGCTGGGACGCCCACTCCTGGGAAGATTGGCAACTGTCTTGAAGGCTCTCCATCTGTAAACAATCCCTCTCACTGTTGAATGGTGAATTCCAAATTGTTTGGAGATGGCCTTATAACCCTTCCCAGATTGATGAGCAGCAACAATTGCTCCTCTGAGGTCATGGCTGATATCCTTTTTTCTTGGCATGACGCAGACACACACCAGAGTGCTCCAGAACACCAAACTGCCAAAAGTTCTGCTTTTATAGAGGTAGTCACACTTCTTGATGATTAAGTAATTTTGTGCATTTGATTAGTAACACCTGGTTGCTAATTACTCTCTTAATAATTGTGGAAGTAGGAAGGGTGTACTTATTTTTTCCCACCTGGTTTCTGAATGTTGGTTTACTTTTGGGAAACAATGACTACATATTGAAATCTGTTGTGTTTTTTTGTTGTCACCTGAGATTATTTTTCTGTTTATAGAAGTTGGTGAGGACCACACAAATGTTATTTAGGCCCTGATAAATAAAAACATTGAAGTGAAGGAGGGTGTACTTTCTTTTTCCCATGACTGTATTTTCTTCCTTTTAATAATGACTTGTATAAGAATAAAACATTAAGCTGATTAGTAATTTGACTCTGGTTGTAAGTAGCTCTCAAAATACTTTTACACAGCGCCAAGAACAAATGTACAGGAAGATATGAATATAAGCATGCAGCTAAACAAAGACAGCAAAGCTGAACAAAGATGAGCAAATCTAAACATATATCTGTTATATACAAGTCAGTAGGTGTGGGTGTGCCACCAGGTTCAGTGCTGACCCCCTTTTATAACTGTGTCAGTGTGGATGTTCGACTCTACGCTGATGACACTGTTGTTTACACACATGAACAAACAGCAGAGCGGCTGCTTTGAAGCTACAACTGCTATAAACTGATCACACAGCGGCTCGATCAGTCGGGCTGAAGTTTAAATGATGGCAGAATGATGGGTGTGTTTATTTTATCTAAATCAATAAAATTGATCAACAAGAAATGGATTGGTATAGTTATTTATTATATGTAAACTAAGATTTATATATATAACAAATTTCAAGACAGAAACACAAATTGCTTCACAAAGAAATACTAAAGTTATACATTGTAGAAAAAATATAACTCATATGACAAAATTTACACTCAAATTACAATTTGAAACATATTAAAAATGACAACAAACAGATAAATTAGAAATTGTATTTGTATTGTTAAAAATATATGCAGGCTGTCTTCCTTTCCCACATGTCCTAATATGTTGTATTATGATACAAGTTGGGGTCAGGCTGGAGAAATTAAACTGTCACCCATAATAAATCAATAAAAAGTAATCTCTATAAATAATAATTCAATAACCAGGGCATTGTTTTCCATCAAGTGAAACCCTGACCATCATTTTAAATGTTTAGTTTTTGATCAGTGTTTACACCAGAATCATTCAGCTGTGCACGCGTGTTCTGACAGCATTCACAGACCATTACACAAGACATCAGTGTAGTTATGTTTGTAAGTCAGAGGAAAACAGACGTGGAGCTTAAAAACATGTTTCATGCCACAATTATGTGACACATAGCGAGCGGTGTGAGTGAAGCACAGACAGCTACACTGATAAAAACTGAAGCTAGAAGGTAATTCTCAGGAGATCAGCGGGTCAGCGGGGTCAACGAGGTGAACTATTTTAAACTGAGCTCTGGTTGAGATGGACAGACGACTCTGACGGGTCTGACAGCAGGTTTTTATCAACTGTGACCTGATTATGAGACCTGAGGTGAACCAACATGGACGCTGTAGTTCTGCTTCACAAGAGATACAGCTGTTTTATTTAGAGGCGGGTGAAACAACAAGATGACTTGTTTGTCTCTGTGGTTCATGTCTCTGTTGCTCTGATCAATGATAATAGACAAAAATATGTGGTCATATTTTTGTAAATATTACGGTCGAGGAGTCAGTGCTTAAAATCCTCTCACGGTGATTTAAACACTTTGAGGGCAAAAACTTAAAACTTCTCTAAAACTGTATTTTGTAAAAAGGAGAAATTTATGAGAAGATGGAAGATTTCAGAAACACCAACATTTAAGAAGTGTTTTTATCTTTAGTTACAGAAAGAATTTGAGAAACTGACAATAAGACAAACAAAAATAAAGTATTACAAATATTATTCATGATGTATAATAATGATTTATTACTACATGTTATCATATATAATAGCAGCATTATTCATTTGGGGTTTAGTAGTTAATTAATAATGAATTATGATTAAAGTGGACTACATGAGAAAATAAACTTTAAGCACTGGCAAATATATATGTTGTACATTTCTTTGCTCCATTCTTAAAAATAAGCAGAAGGATATTTTATGTACTTTGGATGTTTGTGTTGTTTTGTATATATAGCACATGGTTGTCTTTGGTATTGTATTCACTAAATATTTAAAACTGTGATTTAAGTAAATCTATATAATTTCTTTCTAAATTATATTTAACATCTTTACTTTTGGCACCTGCCTTTCCTCTGTATAAATAATTTAGTATTAGTAGTAGTAGTAGTAGTAATAGTAGTAGTGGTAGTAGTAGTAGTGGTAGTGGTAGTAGTAGTAGTAGTAGTAGTAATAGTAGTAGTAGTAATAGTAGTAGCAGTAGTAGCAGTAATAGTAGTAGTAATAGTAGTAGTGGTAGTAGTGGTAGTAGTAGTAGTAGTAGTAGTAGTAGTAGTAGTAGTAGCAGTAGTAGTAGCAGTAATAGTAGTAGTAATAGTAGTAGTAGTAGTAGTAGTAGTAGTAGTAGTATGACACTAACACTTGTATTGTGCATGCTGGCGTCTGAAAGCTGGTTTTGTTGTTGTTCCCATGTGAAAACTCTACTGACTGTTGTTCTTAGTGAGAGGTAATAAAGTGGATCAGAGCAGACTGCAGGACGTTGAACACATCTCCTTTTATTTCAGCTTCTCAGCTCTGAGTTCAGGATTTGAGCTGTTTCTCTCACAGATTAATAACACAGATCAAAGCTGAGACAGCGAGTACTGAGCGCTGAAATCAAACTCAAGTTCCTGTAATGCTTCTTTAACCAGAGTCGATGGTTGTAACTGTCATTGTGTTATTAATGTGAGAAGGTGCAGCTAGCGGTGAGGAGGCTGCAGAGCAGAAACCCACACAGCCACACGTCTGCTGCAGGAAAGGAAGTGTTGATTCTCTGTCAACAGTTTTTTATGAGTCCTAATAACCACTGAGAACAGATTCATATCTGCTGCTGTACACACTCACCAACTCCTCTCCCTCTCTGTAGGTGTTTGTCTTTTCTCTTGCTGTCTGTAAGCCTTTTTTCCACTGAGCCCTCCACCCACACAAAGTTGAACTGAGCCCAGAGACCAACACCTGGAGGTCACGTCCATGGACTTTCTTTATGGGGACTTTAATCATCAAAGGTGCACTTTACAGTTTACACTTGGTGTTGATGAGTGCCAACATGTCCTCAGACAAAAATGACTACAGGGCTTCTTTGTCAGTGCCCTCTAAAACAACATGAGTGATTATTGTTAAGGTTCAGCAACTCAAAGTGCTTTTTGATGAAATAGTCCAAGAAGTGAGGAGCTCCAGGAGCTGAACTCAGGAACTAAATCAGAAACTTTAGTACGTTCCTGTGAAGCTATGTTGGGTTGTAATTATTTGTAAATTATTATTGATGCATATTGACAACGTCCTCAATATTTAGTCAGTTATCCTGTTTGTTACAAACTGAGAGGTCAACCTCACCATCACAGACGAAATGAGACTGAATACTGAAAGAAACTAATGTCATGAGAACAAACGTCATTGACTCTTCCTTAATATTGTTAAATTATTATAGTTAATAATAGCAACACCATCTGTCTGTGTTTTTATTTCACTGATTTTATTTCTAGATTTGTCTTTGTTTTTTGTTTTTTTATATGTAAAGGCATAAATTATGAAATTTAGCACAAAGTATTCTCTTTAAATGAACAATGGTTTGATTTGTGGTTGAAAGTTAAATGTTGTAGTTCAGTTTATTAAAACAGGGCATTGAATAAAAGAATAAGACAAATAGACAGTCATAAAAAAGTACTACTGCTATTACTAATAAAAATAAGAATGAGAAACCTGAACTTTATAAAACTGATTTAGCAAAATGTGTTTAACAGTCAATAAAACTGAGATTAAAGCATAAACAGAAGTACAACATTGGGATAAAAAACAGTAACTAACGATGAGAACATAAAGAAAATCAACAGAAATATTGATAATATTATGTGTACAGTAAGCATTATATTAGAAGAAGTTGTTCTTAGTGAGCCTGTTCACTCCTCATATGTAGATTTTTAACTTTCCTTAATATTATCTGTATCATCAACATTAGTAATCTCCAGATAATGAGATCAGTGATGTTGGGGTTATTTTTAGTACACAGCCTGATATCTCTTGTTCCTCTGTGCCATAGAGCTCCATTGTTGTCCAAAAACTGTTAAAGCACATCAGTGAGCCACACTGCTGCACTGACTGACATGTTGTTTTATTTCATTTAACAGGAACAGAGACGTTTATTCTGAAACAACAACTCAGCTGCATTTCCTGTCTCTGGATAGTCGCTCGGTGCTGCGTAGACGGCACTGAGCATGCTCACGAGCGGGATTGTTTACACCGCTGAAAACAATAAACTACAACGATCCACGTTCATCATAATGAAGGAATGTGTCACCCAAATGCACCAATATGTGTTGTTTTATTGTTGCTGGTCAACGACGGACAGTCAGGTGAAGTTCAGGCTTTGGTTACACAGACAGAACTTGTTAGACGGATCAATTCATTGTTTGTTTGTTTGAAAAGAGGAAGATAATGAAGTCTAGGTCTGAGATAATGGGCTTCTCAGATTCTGTACTACAGGGACCAGCTCTGGGGTTTATCTTCAGGCTTTAACAGTCAGTGAGAAGTTAAAGGTCAGTCAGCATGTGTGCAGCTGGTGGACGGTCCCTTGTTTCTGAGGATCATCAGCAGAGAGAGTCCACAGCAGTACACCAGACTCTTCACTATCAGCACTGTGTAAAGCAGCAGGAGCAGCTTCACCTGGTATGGGGACTGGACTGAAGTGGACTGAAGTGCAGGAACCTCTGAAACAGAAAAGGAGTCAGAAAGAAATGTCAGTCCTCTGCTCCTCTGTTCTCTTTGACAGCGTCTCCACATGAAGCTGATTCACTACCTTGTTCTGTTTGGGCCTCCACTGTGCCCCCCTCGTGCTGGACGTAGCAGCGGTATTTATACGTGTAGAGAGCGTCCCGATCAATCACTCTGATGGCGGCGGTGCGTCCCGGCTCTCTGAGCTCCAGCTGCTCTCCCTCATCAGGGGGCAGCTCCTCCAGAGGACCGTTCTCCTTTCGTCTTTTCCAGGAGAACTGGACCAGAGGAGGAAACATGGCTGAGGCCACACACAGCAGGGAGGTCTTCCCCTCCAGGTGGGCTCTGGATGCTGCTGGGTACACGCTCACCACGGGCTTCACTACCGGCTCATCTGAAGCTTGACAGCAGCAACAAGCAGCACAGACACACATTCACACAGTCAACAGCAGCTTCCAGCACTGCACTGCATTCAGTCTGATCCTGGAAACTACATGGACTCTGATCACTAAACTACTCATCAATACAGCACAAAGTTCAGAAAATACAGACTATTAACCAACTGATAAAACATGTTTACCATGATATATATTACAACAACATGTATAATCAAAACTATCTTTCACAATTAAAACAGTAAATATATTTTTATATGATGGTAAATATAATGTATACAGTAATAATACACAATAAAATTACATAATAAAGGCCTTTACACACCGGAGGCATTATTTTCATGTGATTATTTCTCACGTCAGTATATTTTTTTGAACAGTTGTTTTTGGCATGAGTACTTTCACACAGAACGTGAATATTACGCCGCAAAAAAACAATGGTTTTCTTGAACAAGGTTGATTTTTCTGAGCGTTGGCACAGTGAATAAAGGCATCAATATATATTTATTTTTACATATGTAGTTTGAAGGGTAGTTATATTTCATTGCATTGTATTAATGAAGGTAAATGGAAAACTATTAAATCTCATACATATATATGATGTGTGTGTTTTACTTACTAAAAATTAATCAGTGCAAAAAATACACTTGTCATTAAAATATTTTTCTGTTTACTATAATTTTTATATTTGCCATCATATATCATATACAGTTTATATAAAATGTATATATAAGAATATATGTTACATAATGGAATATGATTTTGAATATACTTTGAAGTACAATAAATACACTTTCAATGTATGGTGGTAAAATATATTTGTATATGATTTTAAATATATTTTGTAAAATGGTGAAACTTGTAAAAAACCTGATACAATATATTTTCCACAATATAAATTATATTTAACATTGTACATTTAATTTCATACAATAATAAATATATTTGGAATACACATAAAATATATATAATATACAAATATATTTAGCACCATATAATATTTAAGATGTGTTTACTGTACATCAGAATATGTTCATGATCAGTTACTGGATATTTGTAACGTTCATTGATCCTGCATTTGAATTTGAATCTTAAGATCAACTCTGGAGGTCCCGACTGAATCTGAGTGAATGTGAAGAATCCTGCTCATCTCTTAAATTCACTTTGATTAACTCGAGATTTGGTACAAAAAGTTAACTGATGAACAGAGCAGGAAAATCCTCCACAATCATCCATCTAGAACTTCATTTCTTTCAGGAGAGAGAGACAAAACCAGTCTGAAGTTTCATCAAACAGCAGCTGATGAGAACACAGTTCAGAGTGACAACATCACTGCTGAGTTTCTCTCATTACTTAAGATTTTAGGATGACCAAGAAAATGGACGCAAAACAACTTGTTCAATAAAACAGCTGAAGGTTAACCCCTTAATAAAAGTGTAACGGCAGCAGCAGAACATAAAACAGGTGGGGCAAGTGTTCAGAAATGGAAATATGGTCCCTTTCAATGAGTTAAACACAGTTTGGGCTGAAAGATTCAGAGTTTTTATCTTATCTGTAAATAAAATCTATTTTAAGTCGTTACTCTCTGAGGGCATAGATGTAGGAAACCAGACTGAGAAGACAAACTAATGGGAGCTGCTGGCAGGAGAGGTACAGTCTCAGCAATGTAGAGGCTGCTGTGCTCTGCGACCTCTGACAGCAACTAACAAACTAAATCACAATGGGAACGTGACATGGGTATACCCATAACTACAACACAATGGGACGCAGCACTTAAACGTTAGACTTTTTTGTTTCTGTGTCTTTCTTCTGGGCCCAAGTACATAATCGCTGCCACACTGCTCAGTGCCACAGCTGAGGGAGACCGTTTCACCAACGCTTCTGGTCAATGTTAAATCATCCTGAATCAGCTCTGCTGCCATGGCAACCAGCGCTGTAGAGAAACAGACAGGTAGATGAAGGTCAGTGTGACAGTGTTTGTTAAAGGTTGAGTCTGTTGGCTCCTGATTGGCTGGAAACACTCACCTGAACACAGACAGCACAGAGCAGCAGCTGGGAGGAAAAGCATTTTGTGCAGTGGTGTTTCCTCTGGTGAACCTGGGGAGAAGTGGCGCTCTGATGCAGCTGAGGCCAAACAAGGACGAGCTAGGAGATCAGACCAGGGCCACGTGGTTTCTAACAGGTCCTCAGACCTCCCAACAGCCCCTGCGGCGGACAGATAAGGCTGCTGCAGCTGCTGATTGACAGCTCAGCTGAAGCTGCTGTGTGGTTTTCCGCTGAGTCGGAGGAGCAACAGACATCACACAGTTACTATAGAGATGGAGGACTGCATCCTGTCTGCTGCTGCACATCACTGAAGTTTATTTTTATTTAGTGGATGTTTAGAAGCAGCTCTCTCTGCAGTTTCTTCATGTGTGTAAACAACAGTGTCATCAACGTAGAGTCGAACATCCACACTGTGACACTGCTTTAAAAGATCATTGATATATATTATATTATCTACAGTTTGTAACATTGAAGGCTTAATTTACAAATATATAAGTACAGTATATTTCTGTTTTAAAGACAACTGTATCTAACCTGTGTTTAAATAGAGAAAATGTACAACTAAAACCTGTCAGAAATAATGTATAAAAACAGAAATGTTCAAAAAACAATAACACTGTGATAAATAAATATCACATTTTACATAAATGTATTGTGAGCTTTTAATTTAACTTAATTTATTGGTTTTCTTTTGTAGTGAAGTCACAAAAAATGTCTGCTTAATCAGAGCCAAAGATCTCGTACCTGTTTCCTCCCACAGTGAAATGGACCTTTGTAGTAATATTAGTCTTACAGAGCAGCACCAAATACATGTGCCATAATGCACATGGGTACAAATTGAAGTAGAGAGACGATACTTAACTTCAGTTTGTACCCATTTGTATTATGGCCCATGTATTTGGTGCTGCTCTGGGAGGCTAATACCGCTACATAATTGGTGTCCTGTGTGAGGCATGTAAGAGAAGTGTAAGAGAGAGATGTTCGAGTGTCTTCTTGTTTTGTAGTCTTCTGTAAAAGGAGCAGCGATGTCCGATGTCAACGGCAGAAACTTCACTCTATCCACCCTAGATCTATTCTATCTTAACTATTTTCTTTGTATAATTTATTTTCTAAAGAATTGACTTAGGTAATAAAGTTCATCGCATGTTTAATGCTTCCATATTTAATAGCATGACATTCTCTGCTGCAGAACGATACCCAACACCTTATAAAGACAGTCATAGACAGTGTTAGACCAGGTTTAAATGGCAGTTATACACAACATGTTATTATAATACACATACATATTTACCATATATGCATATGTTTACCTACATGCACAACAAATGAATGAGTAAATTAGTAAACTCAATATACACCAGGCTTTCTTTAATCACAGAGGTCTCTGCCTCTGTGTGTGTGTGTGTGCGTGTGTGTGTGTGTGTGTGTGTGTGTGTCACAATTGGGGAATCAGTGACACATAAACTTAACCAATGCACAACGATCTCTATATGTATATCCACATATATCCATATGTCTCTCCATAGATATAGCAAATGAAATAAGTAAAACAGAATTACTACAGGTCATCCTAAATGCTAATGAAGAAGAGGAGGGGTAGTTGCAGAGGAAGTGGACTACCATCCATACAGACACATCTGCACTCGAAGGCAGAGTGGCAACTTAAATCTTATTTCATTACAAGCTATGATCAATTTATTTGTTACGTCAATGCATATTCACATTTCCTGTTTCATTAGTTATTAAACAGAACCAGACATCCCATCTTTATCTTTAACTGGATTAGAGGATAATGAACTATTCCTGTTGGTTCAGGGTTTCTGTACCAAAATCAGCATGTTAAACCAAACTTCAGTACCTTAAAGTTAGTTAAACACAGCATTTTAATTAATATACATTTAATTCAGCATGGAAAAGTCAGTTCCTTTGTTCTTGTGTCAAGAGTTCAGAGTCTTGAATCTTCAGTCCAGATCCTGAAATTACTAGTTACTAGTTAACTACAGGCCTGTTGTAAATTGGGCAATTGTCACCCATCTTTCCATTAATGTCACACCTGAGTGCAGGTGGGTCATGTTTTATGGCCCGAAGGTCATGCTGATACCAAAATGTTTTGGGAAAGTTCATCCTTGAGTCTTAACACAGACTTGTTTCATGGCTGTACCACAGACAGTGAAGGTAAATTCTTTTCTCAATGAAAGATGTAAAAATTATTCATCATCAGGCTCCTTATCACGTTACACCTGTCTGCTGTTGAATGTGTCAGCTGAGGTGAACGAGTCCAAATGATGAAGCAAGATCATATTTCAGCTGCATGATGTGTTTCTCTAATGTTCATATCAACATGACTGTCTCTTCTTTTATTGTCTTTGTTTGCGGGTTATACCATGGAGCTAACCTCCTCTGTTTTATTATCTTCTTTTTTAGAGTCGAGTGTTATTCGCAGTGAGCCTGCAGCACTATCAACAAGATGATCAATTTGGGAGAGACTAAAGTTAGCATAGGAGTCATCTGTTACATTGAGACATGGAACTGAATTAAATGCAGATGGAATCACTTCCTTAAATTTAGCAACAGCACCATCAGACAGACATCTAGTGTAATTCAGATAAAAATTCAGAATACGGTCCAGGAGCTCGGTACACTATAACAAATAGAATTGGCTGTAGTATTTTCCAGGTTGGGTGTGAAAGACTAAGAACAAGGCTTTCGAACGAGTTATAATTTAGTTTAGGTTTAGGTTTGATTAATAGGCTTGAGTCGAAAATGGCTGCAACTCCACCTCCTCGGCCTGAGCCTCGAGGAATGTGAGTATTAATGTGACTGGGGGGAGTGGATTCATTTAGGCTAACATATTCATCCTGACACAGCCAGGTTTCAGTAAGACAGAATAAATCAATATTATGATCTGATATTAGATCGTTCACTAGAACAGCTTTAGATGAGAGAGATCTAATGTTTAAGAGTCCACATTTAATTCTCCTATTTTGTTGTACTGTTGCAGTGGTGGTTTTAGTTTTTATTAGGTTTTTATGTTTAACTCCTCTTCTGTTTACTTTGGATTTAAATCATTTAAGTGGTCGGGGGGCAGACAACCTCTCTGTGGAGTTTAGGGTGGGTAACTGCTCCAGTTTCTCAAATTTGAGAATTTACTGCTTTTCTTGGTCTGACAGTAAATTACAGTAAACTGAATATTTTGGGGTTTTTGACTCATCAAGACATTTGATGACATCATCTTGGACTTTAGGATATTGGGATCAAACAATTAATCGAGAAAATAATCAGCAGATTAACTGATAACAAAACTAATCGTTAGTCTCCGACCTAATTTGAAGCTTTTCTTTGCTCTATGTGATAAAAGACTGAACATCATTTTGTGTTGGTCGGATAAAACAAACAATCTGAAGACGTCACATGCAGCTCTGGGGAAGTTTAATGAGCATTTCTCACTGCATTCTGGCATTTTATAGACAAACGATTCATCAGTTAATTCAAACAGTTTCACTGATAATGAAAGTCAAGTCAGTTAGTTGCAGCCCTTAAGTAGAAGTACTATTAGTATTAGTAGGAGCAGCAGAAGCAGCAGCAGCCATAGTAGTAGTAGGAGTAATAATAGTAGTAGTAGTAAAGGCCTTGTGTGTGAGTCAGTGTGTCCTTGCAGCCACTAGAGGGCAGCAGTGTGAAGGATTTGTTCTACACAGTAACAGCAGTACAGTAGTTGTAGTATCAGTATTAATAGCAGTAGTAGGAGTTTCAGGTGGAGACGCAGTGTGTTGTTGCAGCCACTAGAGGGCAGCAGCGTCACAGTTATAATTCTGACAGCAGCAGCAACAACACATGCACAACTTTTATATGGCGGCCATTTTGACATGTGACAGCAGGAAGATTAATCTGGTGTAATTAATAACAACATTAATAAAAACTGCTCCTTTTTAGTTCTGTGTTCCAGCTCTGGGGCCTCGGATTCATTCATGCTGACTCATTAACATGTTTTACAGGGACAGTGGAAAGGATCAGAGCCATCATTAATGTGAATACTTACACCTGACCTGTGCTGTAAAATGTCTGCTCTACAAACTGGGTATAGTAGTATTAGTATATGTATTAATAACAGTAGTAGTACATAAGTACAAATTTAAGGTACTGGAAAACAAGAAAACAACATCAAACTGGCTGTGCGTTGGGTTCGGACACTTTAAAGTCACTTTTCTAGGCTCTGGGAAAGTTTTACAAATATAAAACCTCCATGGATCCTAAATTCAGACTACAGGGACGTCCTGGTGGCTGAAAGGTTAAGACTCATAGCACATAACTGCAGCGTCTCGGGTTCGATTCCCAGCTCCATAACCGCTGCTTCAGATGTGAGGAGCACACCTGGATTTCAGCTCTTCTGAACCCTCCGGTGGCTACGTCTTTACAAACTAACCCTCTGAACTTTACTTGGAGTTCAGAGTGGATTTGGTGGATTTGTAGTTTTGTATTTTCATCACAGCTGTTAGACAACAGATAACAGTCTGTGTTACTAAATTCACCACCAACCTGAATGTGTTTTTGTATTTCTGCATCATCGTGACCCAGATTTTTTATCTGCTGTCAGATTAAAATCAAGACGAAGAAACTTCTCACTGAATCAGTTCAGAGAAGCAGAGAAGTCTGTCATCATTTAGAAACAACATTAAAATGAAGGTAATAAAAGAAAGATAAACAGTGTCAATAATAAATGAAGCCCCTCTGCTGGCTGACAGTAAGCTTCATCTTCTTCTTCAACAACAGACATTTGAAGGTTGAACACAAACAGAGTTTTGGAGAATGAAGGCGTCAGTTTGACGAAGCACACAATGAAAAAAGAAGCTTTTTAGACTTTATATACTTTTATATATTATATCTGTAAATCTCTTTTATACTAGAGATATACAACTTTATGTTCCTGCCTTGAATTGATCATTTTCACTGTTAAAATCAGCCGAGTTTGTAACGTTTCTTCTTTCTAATGTACCTGTAGTGATTTGAAACACTTCAACAGAGGTGATGAATTGTAATGACAGCAGATTGATTGTTGTCACATTAACACCTGTGTACAAACAGTAAAACCTCCGACTCAGCGGAAAACCACACAGCAGCTTCAGCTGAGCTGTCAATCAGCAGCTGCAGCAGCCTTATCTGTCCGCCGCAGGGGCTGATGGGAGGTCTGAGGACCTGTTAGAAACCACGTGGCCCTGGTCTGATCTCCCAGCTCGTCCTTGTTTGGCCTCAGCTGCATCAGAGCGCCACTTCTCCCCAGGTTCACCAGAGGAAACACCACTGCACAAAATGCTTTTCCTCCCAGCTGCTGCTCTGTGCTGTCTGTGTTCAGGTGAGTGTTTCCAGCCAATCAGGAGCCAACAGACTCAACCTTTAACAAACACTGTCACACTGACCTTCATCTACCTGTCTGTTTCTCTACAGCGCTGGTTGCCATGGCAGCAGATCTGATTCAGGATGATTTAACATTGACCAGGAGAGTTGGTGACAATGTCTCCTTCAGCTGTGGAGGAACTGACCAGTGTGACTACAATAATGTATTCTGGCTCCAGAAGAAAGACACAGAAACATTCACAAGGATTCTGCTCATTGATTTGATTCGTTGTCAAGTTAATTCAGGTTTCAATCATACTCAGAAAGATTTCTCAGCTGAGAGAAAACAGAACGGCTGTGAGTTGATGATCCAGAACATTGAACTCTCTCATTCAGCCACCTACTACTGCTCCTGTGGGAAGTTTGATCTCCACAGTGAGAAATGATCCCTGCAGCCTGAACAAAAACCAACAGATGAACAGATGTCAAACAGTGTTTGTGACAGGAAGAGAGCAGTAAACCACAGCCCAGGTTCACATATTTCACCTCCATCTCAGCCAGAGTCACAAACATACTGAACTCAGGGATTTATTTAATATTGTATTGATTCATATTTTTATCAGATATTCCAGCAGGTTTACAATACTAATCTGCTCTTAAT
>VMKM01003858.1:0-27201 GCA_008360985.2 Macquaria ambigua | reverse complement strand
GTAACAAATGCATGGACTAGTTTTCTGCATCTGTTTGAGACAGGATGTGCCTGATTTTTGCAATGTTACGTAAGTGAAAAAAGGCAGTCGTTGAAGTTTGTTTTATGTGGGAGTTAAAGGACATATCCTGATCAAAGATAACTCCAAGATTCCTTACGGTGTTGCTGGAGGCCAGGGCAATGCCATCTGGAGAAACTATATCTTTAGATAATGTGTTTCGAAGGTGTTCGGGGCCAAGTACAATAACTTCAGTTTTGTCTGAGTTTAACATCAGAAAATTGCAGGTCATCCAGGTTTTTATGTCCTTAAGACATGCTTGAAGTTTAGCTAATTGATTGGTTTCATCTGGTTTGATCGATAAATATAATTGGGTATCATCTGCATAACAATGAAAGTTTAGGGAGTGCTTCCTAATAATATTGCCTAAAGGAAGCATATATAAGGTGAATAGAATTGGTCCAAGCACAGAACCTTGTGGAACTCCGTGACTAACTTTGGCGTGCATGGAGGATTCATCGTTAATATGTACAAACTGATATCGATCTGATAAATAGGATTTAAACCAGCTTAGTGCAGTGCCCTCAATGCCAATTAAACGTTCTAGTCTCTGTAATAGAATGTGATGGTCAGAAAGGGAGTATCGAGCCCTAGTACAGAGAAGATGCAGCCTACAACGATTAAACTGTATGGTACTGACATGTCCCCTCTTACAGTAAGGAAAAGTCATAGCCACACTGAGTACAGTCAGCAGAGGTATAGTGAAATCTGTGTTCTTTGTGGCCAGTCTGACAAAAGGGCTACTCAGCCATTCAGCAAGTGTCATTCTTGGATTAGTAACGAGAGTGTAGTCAGTATCTTTGAACTCCATGCACCAGTTTCCAAAGCTATTCAGTGGGCTAGGTAATTTGGAGGGGGAATATGACATTTTGTTAAAACTGGATGCCAAGCCATTTGCCCTGTCAACGCCTAGGCGTGTCACTCTACCTCTCCTACCAAAAGTTAAGCGAGAACAAGCTCTCACAGAAGAGCTCATCACAGGCTACAAAAGCAGGTGCGCCCACATCATGTGTGAGGCCACGCCAGCAGATGAACGTAACACATTATATGCTCACTTTGATCTCCTCAACAAAGAATCAGCTGTCAAGTCTGCTCTACCTCCAGAAGACCGGCCACTGTCAGTATCTACAGCGGATGTGAGAAGAACCCTGCTGAGACTTAATGTGAGTAAAGCTGCTGAGCCTGATAACATCCCTGGCTGTGTACTAGGAACCTGTGCCAATCAGTTAGTTGATGTCATTACTGACATTTTTAACATGTCACTGTCACAGGAGAGTGTTCCCACCTGCTTCAAGACAACCACCATCGTCCCTGTACCAAAAAGGTCAGAAGTGTCTAGTCTCAACGATTACTGCTCTGTGGCACTCAGCCCCATTCTGATGAAGTGCTTTGAGAAACTGGTTCTCCAGTACATCAAAAACAACAGTGGAGCTGAGGTGGAGCAGGTGAACAGTTTTAGGTTCCTGGGAACCAGCATCACAGAGAACCTGTCATGAACATCACACATCTCCACACTGGTCGGTGAAGCTCAGTAACGACTGTATTTCTTAAGGAAACTTAAGAAGGCAAAATTCCCGTGCCAAGTTCTTGTTAATTTTTACAGAGGAGCAATAGAAAGTATCCTGACTGGAAACATTACAAACTGGAATGGGATGTGCATGACCCATGACCGGAGGGCTCTGCAGCAGGTGATTAAAACTGCCCAGAGAATCATGGGTACCCATCTACCAAGCATCAGTGATATCGGAGAGGTGAGGTGTCTGCGCAGAGCCCAAAGGATACTAAAAGACAATACCCACCGCAGTCACAGCCTGTTCACCCTGCTGCAGTCTAGCAAGATACTTCTGTATCCGCTGCCATACCATTAAAGCAAATATTAAAAATAACAGCAAATAAATATTTAAAGAAAGAATGTCTCAGTAACATTGCAACTCAATTAACTCTACTACCTGAACTCAGATTAGTGTTAGTACGTGGAACTTTTAAAGCTAATTGCACCTGCATGTTGACACATTAACATCCATTTATTTCATTTCTAAACCCACTGGTCATGGTGGGCTGGATCTGTTCCAAACGTATATTGGGTAAGATGTGAGGTACACCCTGGACAGGTTGGTCATTAACAAGGTATGGACATTGGCAGACTTTTGTAGACTTAACACATTTAGAGGATATTGTTGGCTATTGCAGTTTTAAAATGTAAAGGAACTCTTTTGACATCAGGTGGTATGAGTTACCCACTGCTAGTAATGCTGATGCATGGACTTGATCATGCTTTGAGCTTTTAAGCTTTATTAACTGTTGTAACGTTAAAGTGTAATTCTGGTTTATTACATTTTTGGTGTTATTTATGTCATATGATAACAATGCACTCACCACAGGTTGGAAATTGACGTTTTATTTCTAAAAAACATTCTCAGAAAATGTATTTTATTGGCTGATTTAAACCTCAGTGGGTGGAGCCAAAGAACCAGAGTGAATTCAAGACCACGACATTTGTCATTTTAAGATTAATTTATTTGTAAATATTTTATACTCTAGTATAAACTGAATGCAAATGATGCGTTGTGTCATGTTTCATATTCATCCGTCTTGTTTCTGCCTCTGAGTTTGTCTCCCTCTGTTCTCTCTCTCTTTCTCTCTGACACCGCGTCAAACAAGCTGCTGATATTATAGTTCCTGCTGTGGGGTCTGAGGGACTCATAAACTGAGTAGAACTCAACTTCACAGAGGAATTGGAACATGAAATTAAAAAGTCCTGATAATAACTAAGACTAACAGACTTCTGTGTTCAGTTGGTTTGGCCTGCACTGCACTGACCCAACCTTAACAGAGTGATTACTGCTCAGTGTTGGATTTCTAGTGCCAACTCAGACCATTAGTTGGTCTAATGCATCTCACAGATGTGTAGGGTTTTACTCTATGTAAACTGTCTTCTCGCTACCATGTTTATGTACAGTTTCAGAAAACGTTTCAGGTTTTTATGCAGTCATCTATAAGTTACATGAAAGCAGCACATTCTTTGTTTATATAAATTCTGTACAAACTTTGGAAAGTGACCCATGGTAGGTGTTTTTGCTGTGATTTGGTGTGCTTGACACTTGCACCTCTTAAGAGAGAAGAAATCTTCGATTACGATTCTGTCCATTGAAAAAGCATGCATGAAGCCTTCTACCTTTTTAACCTGGCTGAGGACCTTTGTTGCATGTCATTCTCCATTTCTCTCTACTGTCGCTGTCAAATACGTAAAGGCATGATATGCCCAAGAGTAATAATCTAAAATTGAAAATCATGCTACTACCATGACAATGAATTGTCACTTTTAGTCAACAATATGTTATTCTCAAGGAAAAAAAGAAAGACAAATAAAGTTGATGAAGAAAACAGAAAATCCAGGGAGGAAATCCAGCGCTAAACCTGTGCACTCTTACATCAGCTGCTCGACCAATTAACACTGGATCAGTGCCACACCTGTTGTGATACAGGTTGAAAGCACTGGTTACAGGCAGACAGCGCCACCTCTTACACTTAGTCAAACCTGCTGTATGAATGTGTGTAGATTTAGTTAAAGTATATAATGGGTTATTGATTGTATTACATAGTTTTTTTAAGGACAACATAAAATGCAACATCAAGAATGGCAGCTGCCATAAAACTTCAAAGAAGAAGATGCTCTGGCCTGATGGGATGTCCCTCCAGCAGCAGCAGCAGCAACCAGTGACAGGGCCCTCAGCACCCAATAGATTCAACAGAATGCATGTGTTGTTAAAAACACTAAATATATAAATAATAAATAAATCCTCTGGGAAGCATGAATGTACTCAGCAAATTAGATGGTGATTTTCCCATTACATTTTGATATTTCATGTGTAAACGTGAATATTTTTTTCTGATGTTGCCGCCCCAGGAGAGGTCTGGAGGTCAACAACCTCCCTATGAATCACCCTCCTGATGGCAATCTGGACAGTAGAGGAAAGGCCCACCGACTTACATCATTAACCTGTTGGCAGAAAAAACATTCTTCAGATGAAATTTAAATAACCACACAAAAGTCTGAACAAAACAATTACATGGTACCAGTTAAAATGTGTCAGTATTGGTCATTTTATTAGATATTCTATTAACCTTTTTCAAGAAAACAGAATCATTTTCCACCTTTCCTTACAACCAGGGTGCATGACCAAGAAAGGAAGAACAAATGCATCTACTTTCAAAGGCTGATGAGCATCAACACCCAATCACTGCTTAACACAATTTTGTTCTTTCTTTCTAACTGATTACACAGTCAATGCTCCTGTTCTCCTGTTAAAACCTACATTTCTATTTTACACTTCAAATTGAAAATGTAATCATTGTCACGTGGTTCCAAAGTCAGCATGCTAACAAAATCCTGCCTTTTTAGTAAAGCCACAGTGATGACAACCCAGGTCTCTAATTGAATCACTGTGGCTAATTTGTTTGATGTGCTTTCACATGACTCTAATAATAACTAACTTTATTGTGTTTGCATTGAAACAAGCAAAGTGAAAAAACCTTTAATTGAAATTGATTTAACACTCATTTGGAAATAGCTACAAAAAGCAATCTGTCATCAGTGTGGAACTGTCATTCCAGTGGCTGTCACTGGATATGAATGTGCCCCAGCAGGGAGGAGAGGGATGGATGACTGGATTGTGTTCACAGGCAACGTTTTTTCAAAGTTCAGAGCCTTACCCAGGAAGTCCAGTTGGATTAACAGATTACACCTTTAGCTTATTGGATGTCAAAACACTGCACAGCGGTTTGTAATAGTATATGCAGAATTTTACAACTCTGGAAAGTTATCACAGCAGCATCTATTTTATCTTGCGTCACGACAATCACGAGGTAAACAGGAGAAATACGTTGTTGACGTTACAAACTAATATACCAAGAATGTGCACTTGCATGTATGTAATTGGCCAACACAGTAAGTTGAGCCTGGTTCAACTTTTTTTTTGCCAGAACCCTGTGTTGAGACCCCCACTGTGCCGAAGGACTGGCTGCATTCCAATGGATGAGAGGGCTGTATTTTTCCACACAGGGGTTAAGTAGGTCTGAACGTGGCCTTAATCATTCTGGACAGGGGTTTAAGTGGTAAATACCTGAAATGTTTAATGTAGTAGTAGTAATGTTTAGCAGCTAAAAGCCAGATATTTTTCTCAGGAGCTGGTGGAAACCAAAACAAAAGGAGAGTGAATGTTAGATTTACATTCATCAGGTCTGTGTCTGCTGTGTAACGTTCGCCACAACTACTTTATGAGGCAATGTCAAACACTGACGGCTGATTAGCTTTAAATGACACTAAACAGTAATTTGAAATTTAAACTTTATATAAACATTCATGAAATAGAAATAATGAAATATACAATAAAAAAATTGCAACTGACATGACAAAAAGTAATGTTGTAGTTGCTTATTCATTGTAGTTACTTGCATGAAAATGTATGAGAATACAAGACTAATAGTCTATACAGTTACAGTTTAGTTGAGCAAAATGCTAACATCAGTACGCTAACATGCTCACAATAATGCTAAAATCTTGATGTTTAGCAGGTAATGTTTACCATCTGAGTTTAGCGTGTTAGCATGCTAACGTTTGCGAATTAGCACTAAACACATGCTGTGTCTCAATTCGGATACTACCGTTAGTGCACTTACATGCAGTACACTGTGTACACTATGTACTTACTTGTGTAGAGCGTTAATTTTGACAGGGTAGTGTTGTCTCAAATCGAACATGGCTGTTGTGCACTTACCGGAAATGACAATCACATTTGGCTGCTTCTTCTTCTTCTTCTTCTTTTTAATGGCAAATTGCATACGGACAGAGCATTATCGCCAACATTTTATCGCAAGTGCTGCATGCTAAAATATCTTCTGGCTCGTTTGCTCACTTTACTTCAATTCAATTTTATTAAAAATGAATAAAAATCAATGTGCTTTTACTTTTAGCCGTAACAATCGCAACCGCGGCCGCCATTGTTGGTGGTCCCTCCCCTTCCGCTACGTAGCCAAGATGCCGACCATTGAGGGTGTCCAGCGTTCCACACTCAACTTTTTGACCAGTACACCACCCGGGTACTCATAGTGCACTGTGTTTTGTACCAGCATTTTGTCAGTCATCTTGTCAGTGTAAACGCACTTATGCACTCAAAATAGCAAGTGTAAATATGGAAATACGCGAATTGAGACACAACAACAAAGTCCAGCTGAGGCTGATGGGAATGTCATTAGTTTTGCAGGTATTTGGTCATAAACCAAAATATTAGATACATTATTTTGACCTGAAGATGGTGCGTAATGAAAAAAAGGGATCACAAAAGTTACAATTCATCCTGACGTGGACATGAATGTGTGCCCCAAATTTCATGCAAACCATCCAATAGTTGTGGACTAGGCGCTAGAGGATCAATAAAGTCATTAGGATGTATCCTCAAGGAACGTGAATATCCATACAAAATCTCATGGCAATCAATCCAATAGTTGTTGAGTTATTTCAGTCTGGACCAGTGGTGGACTAACTGACACTGACACCATCTCTCAACCCATGCTGCTAGCGTGGCTAAAAGATATTACCAGCAGTTTCTAAATTCTTGTTTAACGCATTGTTTTTGTACAGTGGGCTGAATAATGAACCCTTGGCTGTCCAAACTCACAGCAAGGCAAGTGAGTCAAAAAGGAGTCAACAGTGTGTTTCATAATAAAAGTGACTTCCCCTTAACGTGAGTTGACACTGAACCTTGCAGCAATCAATGAGTAAGCGGGCTGAGAAAAACAACAGGGCATCATCCCCTGACAGGGGAACAAAAGTCAGCAAATGCTCAGTTGTGATGCGAGCACACATCCCATGGTGACTTTTAGGTGATAATTTGAAGAGATCAGAGATTGGATAAACAAGGGCGGACGCTGCCGGAGACTCCCTGCTCTACACTGTCTGCTGCTACACTGTAGACTTACACTGTGTGAAAGAAATATGACTTAGTAGCTGATATTTCCCAGACAGTTTGCATTCTGTCCTTGATCTCAGCGTCTCATTCCCTTATTAGCTGTTGGTAACCATTGGCCACTATTTTCCATATTTCACACTCACTTATTCACTTATTATTCCCTTCCTTTACAGTCATTTATTAGATTTACTTTTTTTCTATCTCAGTGCACAGAAGGGGACCTTTTCTTTAGCAGGCAACACAACATAAAACAGTGGCCTGGTTAATTTTTAATTACTTGAAAGCAGAGCTGTGCTCTGTTAGGCGGTATCCTAATGGCTCTGATAAGATATCCCCTTGCAGACTCTGGAGGAGTGGTGAGGGGATGGGGATGGGCTGCTCTCAGGTGGGTACAGTATCACCAAACTCCATTTCACTGCAAAACAACCTTTTTGGTGGCTGTTGTCTTCTCTACTGACTGGTTCTTAGTTCCAGTCTGAAAATGATTACAAGGCTGTTCAGAGAATGTGCTCCTTATTATTCTACGTACATTCACTGTTGGTTTGGGTCTGCACGATATTTGTGACAATAAGAAAAATATAGAATATCACAGACTTATCCTTTAAGCCACTTGTTTAACTGTCTGCATTTTCTTTTACACATTTTTCACAGTTTTCACTTTTTGCCACACAGCTGATTTGCAAAATTAATTGGAATAAACTGCTGCAGCTGCAAAGATGACCCAGTTACATTATTGTAATATCTGCATTTTGACAGTTGCAGTGCATGAGGTTTGGAGAAATTGTCATTTCAGTACATAGAATAGTCACACACATGCCATTTTTCCCAGGAAAAATTAGTAGATTTCGGGAAGAATACCTAGGATCTCAATTTCCAGAATTCACCCCTAACTTTAAATCCTCAAGGGATATAACACCTCATGTAACAACTGACTTCAGAACAAAGACATTTAAATCTTGAAGTCAGAGAGGAGCACACACTGAAGGAGAAACTGGATTTATTCTTTATTCTTGAGCCTTGAGACAAGGTTTTCATCCATGTTTATGGCACCAAACAGGAAGAGCTGGTGTAGTGTTCTGTCACAGTTTGTGGCAAAAAGAGTAAAAGGCCACTGAAGAAACTCATATTAAGGATTTTTCTCTTCAGTACATTTAAAGATAGATGGGAGGAGTAGAGAGACAGAAATGTGGTCTTGATTTTGAGAAACACTTACTGGTGAAATTTACAAAAGGATTGCACGGCTTTTGCGGCCACTAAACCTGCACAAATAAGACAAAAAGAAACCATGAAATGCACCCCTAACTGCACTGCCAAGAAAATAGCGTCTCAGTGCTCCGGTACTATTTGCACATATTTAAATTAGGTAGAATATGCAGACACAGACCTGCCAACCTTAAAGAAAGTCTTGGAATACTAAAAAATCTTCAGCTCATGTACATCTGTACAGCCTATTGCTTGACAGTTTGGCTATCAGTGAACATCTTTTTAAATATTGGTCCAGCATGGTCAGCTACAGATAATGGCAAATTGTGCTCAACGATGAAGTTTGTGAACAGTGTCTCTGCCCGGATTCAGTGTTGCCAACTCCTCAGTAAGGAAAGTAGCTATTGGCTGACCTAAAAGTAGCTAGAAGTCGCTAAATGACGTCATCGCCTAATTTGCATAATTGACCATTTGCATGTAATTGTAATGGACGCTGTAGGAGAGAGGAATAACGTCGTGGGAGAGACAAAAGGTGAGTAAAAAACACCCTAAATATGTTTAGAACTACAAATTAACTTTCTTCTGTTGATTCTTGGTTTGCTTTTTTAAATTTTCTTCTCAAAATAACTTCATGACTTAAATGCTTTGTCTAGACCCACATTACATAAGTCAATTGTCCTGTATTGTTAAATGTTAGAATATCAAATTTAATCAAAAGACTGTTATGTGGGGTGGAATTGCTAGCTCTACATCCAACCCTCCTCCTTTATCTGGGCTTGGGACCGGCAAAGTGACCCAAAAGAGACACTTTGGCAGAGTTATTTAGGTTTCTTTTTTTAGGTTTTTTTTTTGTTTAGTTTTGTTAAGTTTGGTTTAGTTTCTAACCTTATGCTCCACTTAGGAGCCAGCATGGAACAGTGTTCAGCAATAGCTAATGCATTAATGGCAACTTGCTTTGGGTGGAACTGTTATAAGGCTTTGCCTTTTGAGTATGTTTTTGAGTTGTCATGTGTTTATATCACAAAGTTTGGCGTAGAAATCAGCCTTACAATACAGGCAGTGTGCCCGTGTATCATCTCCAATAAACAGCTTCAACCAGCCTTTGAATTCAGGGTTTGATTCCCACTCCTTTCTGTATTTTTGAGTGTGCAGTTTAGACTGAGACATGATGAGCTAGCTATCTAGATGTTTACTTATGTCACAGAGAGGCACACACACAGTGGACGAGGTGAGTAAGTGACTGAGGCTGTGTGAGTCAAATGCAATTATTTATTTTAGTGTGACAGTGAAGAAACGTGTGGGTCTCCTCTCTGCTCTGACTGCAGCTGAGACTGCTGCGCGAGGCTACTGTGAGACTGACCGCCTGTGAGTGCTTTGGGACGGGGGAGGGGCTCACGGCAGCACCCGCTGCTCGTTGAGGACAGTAACTGCAGAACGATACGTGCTTTCACGTCAGAGTCTCCAAAACACCAGAAAGTCTCCAATAACACCAGAAAAAGTTGCTAGATTTGTCGCTAGTCGCTTTTGACAAAAAAAGTCGCCAAGAGGATTTGGAAAGTTGCCAGATTTAGCGAGAAAGTCGCCAAGTTGGCAACACTGCCCGAATTGGCTGCAAATCCTATTCTCTGAAAAGTTTTGTGTTAATCTTAGGGACTGATGTCATTATGTTTTTCATTTTCTTATTTTTGGTCCCTTCCATATGAAAGGTCTGCTTGGTCACAAAGTGTGGTATTGTGTGTTATTGTGTGTTATTGTTATTATTGTTATTGGTATTTATTATATTATTTTTATGCATTAGTCATTTTCCTATTGTCAGAAAATTTGACTCAACACATCTCTCCCTCATAACATCTTACGCCAACATGACCACTTGATGTTATTTTCATTCTGGGGATATACCTGAATATATAGCTAGTATTGTCATTTTTGTTGTAATTTTGTCCCTTTGAATTCACAACACTTGCCAATACATAAACATTGCTCTGAAAATGCATATCAATCAATGTCTAATTATTAAATGCTGATCTTTGATGCCTGATGTTAATATCAGTATTGCAGACTGTGCAGAATGCTGCATGGTGGGGAAGTCGGGAGATGCTGAGGCATGGCCATCTCTCCCGGTAACTTTCTAGGAATTTCTGTGGCATGTGCACTTGCATTTTTTTCAGCCAGGGCTGCCATGATCTGCTCCTCTCATTACGATTACGCATTTGGGTGCAATAATTAATAATACTATGAAAAGTTACGTTTAACCATCTGCGACAATATAACTTACTCTGCCAACTTAAATGAATGGTGACCAAGCAAGCTAGCTTTCAAATACGTACGTAACGTTAACTCAATTCAAAACATTCCATCCCCCGCCCCCCAGTCCGTTTACCTTAGCAAAGGAGTTCAAAGAACGATCCTCACTTGAGGAACTGGAGGGAGGAGGGGGAATGAGAGGGATAAAATATAGTCCAAGAGTGTTGCTGTCGATTTGTAGATCCAAGCTACTGTCTCTTGAAATGGCATTATGCATTTGTTAATCAAATCAAGGCAACAGGAATGAATCCGGCACTATTATTAGTCGAACTCTTTTCTTCTTTTACTTTTCGGCAGGCTAGATGCTCATTGGCGTATTGCTGCTCCCTCTTGCTGTTACGCTGGGTTTAGATATGAGGCGGACGCACCGCAAAGCGCTGCGAATTGCTGCCCGCTTCCATTTGGTGCCCATATTAACTAATTGGGTTGTTCACACAGGAGGCGCCGCGCAGTGGAGCTCCATGGCCGGCTCGTGCTCTGCAGCGATTGTTTCGGCATTTGTTCTATTTTCTCCGCCCACCGCGAGTGAATCTGGCACGAAAACACATTATAAAGGATATAAATTATGTATTATACATGATATAAATTATCTGATACTGATAAATGATAGAATATGCATCCTGCTTGCCAATGCTTTTGATTTTCCTGCCCCTCTGTGTTTTTTAAATTAGTACTTATTCCACATATTTGTCAGTTGTGCCTAAACAGAGAGTAAGAGACGAGCAGACACACACACAAGCAGTGAGCGAGAGAGAGGGCGAGCCAGCAAGTGAGAGACAGGGGGAGAGAGAGAGAGAGAGAGAGAAAAAAAGTTGATCCTAGAAGTGGAGAAGAAGCACCGGAGTTGTATAATCTGCAGCACATAACAGCAAAAAGATCAGCCCTAGAAAAGAGCAGAGGAGCAGGATCGCTTGTTGACAAGCGCAGAGAAATGCGCTTCTGATGTGAACAGCCGGACTAGCTGCTTGCGCTAGAATGGGCATATCATGGTGCGGCGCGTCCACCTCATATGTGAACCCAGCATTAGACTTGAGTATTGCACAATTGGTCAAACGCACGAGACATCACCAGCTTTTTGCATACTTTAGAGTGATAAATCATACCAGCATACTTTGATGTCAAAATGCGTACCTGCTACGCAAAATGCGTACAGGTTGGCAGGTCTGCAGACAGTTCTATGCAAATGAGCCTCAAAAAAAGTCCAATTCACAATGGCCACATGCAGTTAGGCCATATTCAGACCAAATCAGGCGCTGTGGCAAAAACGCCAATCCTCCCATTCATTTGAACAGGGGCAGTGCATTTAGGCTGCAGTGGTGGGGACCGCAGGGGGTGCAGAAAAAAACGCAGCGGCCCTGTGACTTTTGGAGAAATGCAACCAACGTCTCACTGCAGCAGCCAATCACACCGGTGATCAGACCGGCAGATGAACTGGTGAAGAACTTTTTTTTACTATGTAGCATTTAAGCATTCCGCAGGTTACTGTAGCATTCCGCTGTTTACTGTAGCATTCTGCTGTTTACTGTAGCATTCTGCTGTTTACCAAGGAACTGTGAAGATGGAAGAGAAGCTGATCAACTGCCGCCTTGATGACTGTACACCAGCTGTTCAACCCTGCCATGAGGGAGTACAAAGACTTTAATTGCAGTGCAGTTGCTTGCCGTTGTATTGCTCTTCAAGTTGGGATTGCTGGTTAGTATTTCTACTTGTGCTACAATCAGCATGGCCATGTAGTAACACTCCCACACTGCCGCACAACCCTGGGCTAATCCTGTTTTGGTCTGAATACAGCCTTAGAGTGAAAATAATCAGTGTCTCCCAAGAGTTGGTGGTAACTGAAGCGCATTTAAAAGGGTGTCACGGCCAGACTTTCCAGTGATCATGGCAGCAGTGATCGTAGCTAGGCGAAGGCATCGGCATGCCAGGCGTACTCGTGAGCAGATATTTGGAAGGAGAATGTCACTTTTTGATTGTAGCTCGCGGTCTGAAAATGTCAGTTTTCTCCTTTCTGCCATTGTCCTGCCTACTGTGTTCTTGGTACAAAGCCACCACTGTATTATTATTATTACTATTATAATTATTGCTATAATTATTACTATTATTATTTAGTTATTAATATTAATGTCATTACCACTACCATTACAATTCATTTACATTCACTTTACATCTCTAAGTGGAACTTGCATTGTTTATGCTACTGTATGTTCTCTTTCCTCCTGCTCTCTCTCTCCACATGGATAATTGCACTCAATATTATTTTTGTGAATGGGACCATGAGACGGGGCAGATAGCAGTTGCAAGTGATGCGCAATTCATGTTGTTATTGGTGGCCGCAATCCATTCTTTGTGAATTCGCCTGTTACTGTCTCAGTAATAACAATGTTTATGAAAGCTAAATGTAGCACTTAACGGGTCCATTCTTTAAAATGTATTTACATCGGCCATCTAAAGGAGAACAATCATGACAGGGAATTAAGAAGCCAGCTACTGTTGACACACAACACTCACTGTGACTTCAAAACCTTGATGCATATTAATTTAACAAAAAGTCTGAGTTACTGCTGGAAAAAAAGGAAACAGCAATTAAAGTCGACTTCTGCTTCTACATGAATGAACCTGTTTGCCCTGCACAAAGCATTGCTGTTTTCAAATAGCCTGCCTGGCTATGCTGCAGGCACCACAGGCTGCTCTGGGACCGCTTTACATCCCTACAGTTGATGCATTAAAATCTCACCCACATGCTAATTCTGTCCCACTGGAACATGCATTGTAGGGGTAAAGGAAATGTATGGAAATTGTGTTTTTTTCAAACTGTTAGAGGGATACATCAAAACACAACATGATACTCAAAACATGAGTAGATAATGAAATGTAATCTGAAACATTCTGTAAAATGTTAAATCTTAACTTTAGCCATTTGCATAACGCAAAACTGAAATTTATAAATGTTCATTCTTTGGTACAGTTAAATGTTACCTTGTAGGTTGAACTGAAAGTTGAAAGTCACTCTGCTTCTGGCCAAAATCATTTATAGTATTTGAAACTGTAAGTTCCACTGTTGTTAACTGGACATTTTTGCATGGTTTCAGATTGGTTGAGACTGTCCTCCCAAGAAAAACAAGATTATCAGTTGTTTCAGCAAATGCCCCAAAACAATAAATATTTGTATGTTCGAGTGACAAATCCCTCTAGCTACTGTAGTAATTGTGACTTTTGTCCTGGGTGGGTGGATGGGTCAACAAAATTTCAGACTTTAACACAGGAGACCGCTGTTTTTAAATCCCAATATCACAATTTTTTCCTCAATTGGCTTTTTAATCTGTACAGCATATCACACCCTATGTCCTTAGACTGTCAATCCAGATAAGGAAAAACTCCCCCTAAAAAACTTTAACAGGGAAACTATGGAAGTAAGCTCAGGAAGAGCAGCAGAGGAGGGATCCCTCTCCCAGGACGGACAGACAGGAAATAGATGCAGTGTGTACAGAACAGACCAACATAATCAAATACAGTATGGACAATCACGGTGACAAATTATAGGTAGGTTGTAACAGATATGAAGAATATGGATCTGGTAGGACATTGAGCAACTTCAGGTGTCACCAAACAGACCTGAGTCACATGACCTCCTCTCCACCATGGAACCTTGAAGAGGACAGACTACACAAACACACAAGACCCAAAACTCAGGCACACCATTCACATTTATAGGAGAGAGAGGAGAGAGGAGAGGCTGAATCTCCTGGAGGACGAAAAAATCTGGAGAGAGGCACCGACAACCAGGGGAGAGAGAGAGGATCCAGGATGGCCGATGGTCCAGCACAGACAAGCATGAGTGAAAAGAGAGGACAAGGAGGAGAAACTAGAGAGAGAGAGAGAGACGCAGGACCAATATGGACTATAGAGTACTAGGCTAACAAGATTCATTGAGACTGAGACCGACCCACTGGAAAGATAATGGTAACAGGTAATCAAAAATTACGAAATCAAAACTCAAAACAAGCAGCTAACTAAATGTTAAGGCAAAAAGATGAGTTTTAAGTTTGGATTTAAAGGCCTCACCAGTCACACTGTTTAATGTCAACAGGAAGGTTATTCCAGAGGAAGGGTGCACGATAGGAAAAGGCCCTGCAGTCAGCTGACTTCTTTTTAACTCTGGGGACAGACAGGAGCCCTGTATTCTGAGAGCGGAGGGCACCGGCTGGGATATAAGGTTTAAGGAGATCAGACAGGTATGAAGGGGTGAGCCCATTTACAATGTTGTAAGTCATTAGAAGCACCTTGCTTGTCTGTTCTGACATGGATAGTGTGATAGTGTGAACCATCTGAAGCCTTTTAGTGCCAGCAAGCAGCAGGCCTGACAGTAAAACGTTACAATAATCAAGTCTGGATGAAACAAAGGTGTGAATTAGGATCTCTGCATCAGCCAAGGACAGAAAAGACCTCATTTTAGCTATGTTGTGTAGGTGGAAAAAGGCCATCTTTAATGTGTTGATCAAAAGAGAGGACAGGATCAAACATAACACCAAGATTCTTGGCTGTCAAACTTTAAGAAATCTCATAGTTGTCAAGTGTTACTGGTTTTTGATCACTGGTGTCTGTGTTGAGCAGGGCTAATGACCTGCATCTCAGTTTTGTCAGAATTTGGGAGCAGGAAATTATCTGACATCCAGTTTCTCACAGCAGACAAGCAGGCCACTAGTTTAATAATTTGGGAATGATCTACCTTAACAGGCACGTACATCAGCGTAGCAGTGGAAATTAATTCCATAATTTGGCCAAGAGGTGAAATATCAAGAGAGAAGAGCAAAGGCCAAGAGCAGAGCCCTGAGGTACTCCACATTTCACATCAGAAATGTATGATGTAGTATTATTACAGGAAACAAACTGTGTAGGTAAGACTAAAACACTGAGGTGAAATCCGAATCCATGGTAAGCAGAAGATCATTTACCACTTTAGTAAGTGAAATTTCAGTGGAGCAGACAGACAGAAAAGGCAAAAAAGGTTACTGTTTAATATGTGGGCTAAAAGTTGCTGAAACAAAACTCTTTCTAGTACTTCTGAAAATAATGGAAGGCTAGAGAGTGGTCACTAATTAGTTCTGTGTCTCGTTCTAGAGGGTATGGACAAACAATGTATTTTGTTGTTTAAGTTAGAGAACTTGTTGGATCCGATATGTTACAGATATTATAGACCAACAATCACATTATTGGTCTGTGCCTTCAAAACTGCTACAAATCAAAAATGAATCAATTTATGATGTGACAACACTAGTTAAGGTTTGTTTAGGATTAGGCACAAAAACAACTTGGTTAGGTTTAGGGATTACTGCGGCCGCTAGAGGGCGCTGTCACTTGTGCGTAAACAGACTACTACTGCTATTGCTACTACTGCTATTGCTAGTAGTAATCGTAACAGTAGTAGTAGCAGTTGCAATAGTAGCAGTAGCAATATTGATAAACAAAGGTAATACAATTTCAGTATACTGCGCAAAATACCCCAGAATCTGGAGACGGTGTCACTCCCTCCAGGAAATACACGACACCGTGGTTCTGTTACTGATAAATTTATTCCTCTGCATGTCAGTCATCATATCTACCATTGAACTGTTTAAATACATGACAATGTATGACACATTTGTACCACACACGGTTTGTATAAAACGTAACTATAAATGTACACAATGAAACATAATAACGTAAATAAACATACCTCGTTGGCTGCACATAACCAAGAGGGAATGAGTCAACTTAAAAAATACAAAAATCTTCTAAAAATCACTTAACTTCAAGCGGAGCACAAACTTCTCCTGCTGTCTTGTTGTCTTCTTGGCAGAAATTGTAACATCTAAATGTGTCCCCGCAAACACAGAACGTACAAATACTTCTGTGTGGTGTGGTCAATACAAACAAATCAATATTATATAAAAATAAATAATATAAATAATATATGTAAACAAATATATGAAACAATGACATAAATAATATTTATGGCAGTTAAACTCACATCAAATCACAATCTTTGTGATTTAGCTTCACAGTTTCACTTTCACTTCACACTTTCATTTCAATCTCACACAATGAACTTAATATTTATCAGAAGAACAACCCTGACATTTATTCTGCTTCAAGCAGTAGAATGGTCTTTTGTACAGGCCTATCAAGATAAACTGGCTTAGTGGTGCGTTTTCCCTGGTTGTCTAAGGTCGAGTCACTAACTAACAGTTTCACCTTCCTGACTCTTCCATCAGCACTGGGATACACCTCTGTTACTCTTGCGAATCTCCACTGATTTTGTGGAGAACCGTCCGCACAAAGGATGACAATGTTGTTAACCTTCGTATTTCTCTTATCTCTTTGCCATATTTGTCTTTGCTGAAGATTAAGGAGGTACTCCTTCTTCCACCTTGTCCAAAACTTATTTGGGCGATATTATGTTGGACTTCATCATGAGGATGTGGTTAGGTGTGAGGGGCTCAAGACTTGTTGGATCATTTAAGTACTCTGTTGTCAGAGGTCTGCTATTTGTAATAGCCATCACTTCATACAGAAAGGTTCTAAGCGAGGCACTGTCAAGTTGTTTAGCAGACTGATCAAGGATTGCTGTTTGAACTTCTGATTGTCCTGATGTGTCTCTCCCATACACCTCCCATGTGGCTTGATGGGGTGTTCATTATGAACTCACATCAATAATCCTTCACTTGTTCATGATCCAGACCCTTCATTGCATTCATGAACTCTCTTTTTGTTGGTGCCTTGATCACATCTCAGCTGTCTTACATTTCCACGTATTGCAATAAATGCACACAATGCATTGATGAAAGCGTCTGTAGTAAGATCATCAAGCATTTCGATATGTATGGTTCTAGAACACATACAGGTGAAAAGAAGACCATACTTCTTCAGTTCTTTTCTCGCTTCTTTCACATAGAATGACCCGAAGCAATCTATGCCTTTCACATAGAATGACCCGAAGCAATCTATGCCGCAATATGTGAATGGGGGTGTCATTTCCCTTCTTTCTTTTGGCAAATCTGCCATCTTTAGATCTTGTGTGTTCCTTCAATATTGTCTACACGTTGTGCACTTGTAAATGTACGAGGCAACTGCGCTGCTGCATCCCATGACCCATATTCCATTGGATCGCAGTTCATTTACCGTTATTCCTCTTCCATGATGATCACCACCTTTTTGTGCCTGATAAGTAAAGAAGACACATGACTTGCCTTTGGTACACTGGTAGTGTGCTTGACATGTGGGTGAAGGCCAGATCTTGTCAAACGTCCTCCAACCCTGAGCACACCATACTCATCTACAAATGGACTTAGTTTGTGTAGCTTGTTTGCCTTGTTTTACTTCCTTGCCTTGCTTTATGCTTTTGATTTCACTGCTGAATGCACCAATCTGATGAAAAGCTCTGCCTCCTGTCTTTCTTCAACTCTTGTGGCTTCACTTGTTTTAGGTTTGAGACCCTTGATTTGCTTAGCATGATGCTTGAGACGAGCAATGGCTTTGACAGCTCTTTTCCAGTCAGAAAACTTTGTCAGGCGGTCTAGCAATGTCCTGTCATCCTTTGCTTTGGTGTTGAGCACCTGCACCTTTCGAAGTTCTGGATCCTTGTCAATGACTTCTCCCACCTTTACATCTTCTGTGGGTAGCTCCTTTTCCCATAGAAAGTCTGGGCCAGTAAACCAATTTGAAGCGACAAGCTGATCTGCCATTGGGTCGCTCGAAGCATGATCCACAGGATTGTCTTCAGAAAGCACAAATCGCCATTGCTTGGGATCTGTAGTGGACTTGATTCTTTGGATTCTGTTTGCCACAAACACATGAAACCGTCTGGCATCATTGTTTAAATATCCAGGAACGACCTTCGAATCTGTCCAAAAATATTCTTGAAGACCATCTATTTCAAGCTCATTTTTAAACACAACACTTGTCCTTCCTGCTACCACCGCTGCAGATAGCTCAAGCCGTGGTACTGTGGTTACCTTGGTGGGGCCAACAAGCGCTTTCCCCATAGCTAGTGAGCAATGGACATCTCCATCAGTGTTAATAGCTCTGAGATAAGTACACTCCCCATAACCTGTGACGCTGGCGTCTGAGAAGTGGTGAAGCTCATACTGCTTGACATCTGTTAAGTTAGCTGGAATATAGCACCTTTTAATCCTTACATTAGACAAGATTTGAAGATCTTGTAGCCACGATTCCCACTGTGTTCTGAGCTCTTCTGGGAGTGGTTCATCCCAACCAACCTTGTCTCGACACATTTGTTGCAAGATCTTCTTTCCCAGGAGGATGAAAGGTGTTACAAACCCCAATGGGTCGTAGATGGAAGCTAGTGTGGATAGCACTCCTCTTCTGGTCAGTGGATGTTCCTCGACAGTAACCCTGAACTGGAAGTCATCAGAGGACACGCACCATTGAACTCCAAGAGCTCTTTCCATGAGCGGCTCTCCTAGCGCCAGATCCAGGTCTTTAACACTTTCAGCACACTCTCCCTTTGGTATTGATTTCAATACTTTCTTTCTGTTGGAAATTAACTTATGTACTCTTAGCTTGCCTGCACTGCACACCTCTCTTGCTTCCTTGACAAGCTGCATCGCCTCAGCATCAGACGTTACACTCACCAGTCCATCGTCAACATAAAAATTAATTTGGATGAATTTAACAGTGTTTTGGTTAAATTGATCCTGACCTTCAGCAGCTAGATGTTTAAGACCAAAATTGGCACAGCCGGGTGAGGAGGCTGCCCAAACAGATGGACTTTCATCCGAAAAATTGATGGTGGAGACCCTAGATCACCGTTCTCCCACCATAAGAACCTCAGGTAGTCTTGATCTTCAGGCCTTACATGGAACTGATGAAACATTCGTTCCACGTCACACATAATAGCAACTGGGCCCTTGCGAAACCTGCAAAGAACTCCCACCAAGGTGTTTGTGAGCTCCGGTCCAGTAAGAAGGCGGTCATACCATGATGTGTCTTGGAACCTTGCTGAGCAATTGAAGACAACACGTATTTTCCCAGGCTTTTGAGGGTGGTATACCCCATGGTGGGGAATATACCAGACTGGTTGATTGTCGAGTTGTTCTTCTGGGATCTTCTCTGCATTGCCATGAGCAATAAAGTCTTTCATGAAGTTCACGTAGTCTGAGCAGTATTTCTGGTCCCTCTTGAGCTTCCGTTCTAAGCACATTAGATGCTGAACAGCACATGACTTATTGTTGGGTAGATTTGGTCTGTCTTCTTTGAAGGGTAAGGGCATTTCATAATGACCATCTTGTTTGTGTTTGATTCCATTTTTCAGTTTAGTCAAGAAGTGGAGATCTTCTTGAGAGACAGTTTCCTCTTATACAACTCTTTCACTGAAGTTGGATTCTAGCACCTTAATCACATCATCTGGAATGAACATTTCTTTTATCCGAGTCTTGTATACATAGTGAACTTCACCTTTGAGCTTGACTGTTGATTTGGGTTCAGGTGTCACCTTCCTTACAATGATGCGATGACTTACTCCAATTGCATCACTATAGTGCACCATAACTTACTATGCTCCAACCCAGATCGGTTACTTGTGTGAAGGGTTGGTTCTCCTCTCCACGTACAACTTCTCTAGGCATTAGAGCATTAGGCAGTTGTATCCAATCAGCAGACCAATTTCACATTCCCTTTGTGGAGCAATGTGATCTGCAAGATGCTCCAAATGAGGCCATGCCTTGGCTGTCTCCGGAGTCGGGATGTGTGTCCGATTAGCAGGGATGAATTCACGAGTGTAAGCGGTTGGTGCTGTGATCTTCTTAGAGAAGAAGAGCCCTCTTATTTGTAGGCCTTTGAGTCTTTTACAGGGTACAATTGTCCCCTTTGATGACATGGTAGATAGTTTCAGCTTCACTTGTTCTGTGTTCGTATCTAGAACATCTGCCACTTCCTGCTGTTAAACATCAGCCGCAGCCATCCCGTCCTCTTCCTCCTCGCTCTCTGGAAAAAAGTATTCCACCTTATTCCTTGATGCAGAAAGTATTCATTTAGAATACAGTCCTGATGTTACACAGTGATGAGTGGAGCAGGGATCCAGTCCCTTTTTCCTGTTATCAAGTAGCACTTTCTGGCAGGACATTACAATCCTCGTCAGCGGTAGTGCCCGCCATTTTGGTGAGGAAAATTTGTACAGAGTTTTGTCCTTGTCACTCTCCTCATCACTCATGAGACTGGCATCGGCTCCCTTTAAATATTTAAAGCTTTTCCCCCACCTTCACCCTCTTCTTGAAGAGCTATAAAAATGAGAAAGAAAAAAAGAGTTGTGAGCTGGTAGCAGTGGTCAAATTATATTTTTATACTGGCTTTGCAATGTTAACTCGCCAGCATTAGCCAAAAACAAAATATGGGGGACATGATCCACAATTCTTGTCCCAATTAAGTTCAGCCAGGGTCTGAAATTAACACCTGCCAAGCACCAAATGCGGGTAGATTTTCCGTTTGGTGAGACATTGTGTCCCAGGAGGTTTACAAAACCTTCAAATTTACTTTTATGTTTGACAGCCACTTTGGCTGGTGGATTTTTTTTATCTACCAGTCCCCTTGGCCGGTGAGTCAAAAAGTTAATTTCGGACACTGAGTTCAGCCATACTCAATGTGATGGGGTTGCCTGTGCAAAATGTTAATTTGTGGAAAGAAATATTACACTTTAAAAAAACCAGGCCAAGCCAATTTAATTTTTAAACTGTACTGTATGTGCTGAAGCATCACATTATCTTTTTTGGCTGAATTGAGTGATGTGTTTTAGTGTGGAAAAAACACAACTCATTCAACAACACCGTTAGCAATCCCCTAAATACAAAAAAGAGCTACAAAATGTTAAATAACTATTGAACCGTTCATGATAGAGACAAGCTTTAAATTGTGTCTGAGTCGTCAGATTCTCTGCTTTCCAAGGTCATTTGAATGGAGCGACAACCAGGCCCGATGTATGGTGCGTGCGATCACATGATACGGGAACGCAAACTTTCTGGCTCACTTGAGCATCACAGTTTGCGCTGGCAAAGCACAAAGAAAAAAATACACGGTGAAAGAGGTTTTAGACATGATCTTTCATGAAAATCAAGAAGATGTAAATGACAGCGATTCAGGTCTTGACTGCTGGTAGACTATATGATGAGGATTAGCCTACAAGGAACGCCTTGATCCAAAAATAGTTTATAATGTGAAAGTTCAACTTCAGTACAGTTTTTGTGTTTTTAGTGTTTTCTGTGAGGAATAAAAATGTTATATTTGAAAAAGTAAACAACTACTGTTATCCATATATCAACAGGTTGTCTATTTTCAAATGATACATAACACTTTATTTACTCTGGTGATACTGACCAAAATATACAGGCTGCACCAAAATGTAGGCTATATTGTCACATTGTCTACTGTAAACGCCCAGGACGATATCCAATAAATGGATGTAACTCACTGAGGAAAGGTGTATTTTCACCAAACTTCACATGGAGTTCCAAAACACCTAAATACAACTTTTCACATTGAAAAAATAAAAATTCCCAGGTTGACTATGAAGTTTTTTTCACTGGGTGTTTTTTTTTAATGTCAAATATTCAATTCAATTCAGTTTTATTTATATAGCGCCATATCATAACAAAGTTATCTCAGGGCACTTTTTCGAGTAGAGCAAGTCTAGACCGACTCTTTATATTTACAGAGACCCAACAGTTCCCACCATGAGCAAGCGCTAGGCGACAGTGGCAAGGAAAAACTCCCCTTTAACAGGTAGAAACCTCGAGCAGAAACAGGCTCTAGGTGGGCGGTCATCTGCCTCGACCGGTTGGGTTGAAGGGGGAGGGGGGGGGCGGGAGAGAGAGAGCAGGAGGACAGAGAACATACAGCAGCACAGTTCCACACAGAGATGTAACGCAGTGGTTGTGGTAATGGTATGGATGTTAACACCAACAGAAATAATACTAAGAGCAACATTATAGCAGCAATACTAATAATAAGAGCAACAGCAACTGCAGCAGCGGGTGCAGAGCAGGAGCACGGGGGCAGCAGGTGCAACTCACCTGTTCCTATCAGCACACCAGTTGTCAGTTTATCTACACAACAGTATATCTGCTCAGTCTTCCATCCACTTATCGTTGTTTCACCTACAGCTGGTCATTTTTCATTTTTTCCCTTGTGTTATCTGCTTTGACTTACCTTCTCTCCTTGTGCCTTCAGGATCACCACTTCCTGGTCTCTCTGCCTGTTCTGCTTGCCTGCTACGACCAGGACTGTTTCCTGCCTCCCGCGTCCACACCATCCTGAGTCTCCCCTGTTCACCTTAACTCTTCCATCATTTCCCCCCTGAACTTTGCAATAAACCTTTTTTGCTCTAAATCCCTCTGGTCTGAGTCTGTGCTTGGGTCCGTCCTCATTGATTGTAACAAAAGCTCCCATTTATAGAAATTTCTTTGTGATTATAGTACCGTTTACCGTTGCCAAATTATTCTGAAAGTGATTTAATTGTAGAAAAAATGAAAAAATCCTGCTGCAGTCTTTGTGTTGCTTTGAGCCTATTCATTGTTCATTTAGTGTTTCTGGGTCAGCGTGTATTGCTTTCTGCCACTTTCTTTTAATATGAAGTCAGAAATGTTCAAATCCTACAAATACAGGGCTTTATTGAACTGAATTATATTAAATTTGTTGTCAGACAACTTTTTAAAACCAATAAGATTAAAAAAAAAAAAAAACGTTGAATATGCTCTATAAGTGCAGGATATTCCATCTGGTTACAGGACAATAGTTCGGCCTGTGGGACTTTTGAGCACAAACTGGAATGTTTGGTCACACTATATACTCGTGCACACAGAACTCAGAAACATAATACATTAAATGCTGAGTGTATATATTGATGAACTAAACTAGCAGAAGCAGGAACAAATGTATATAGTTTTTTTCAGAAGACAGAATATTCTTGGTTTTCTCTCCAAGCTTAGTAAGAAAAGGCTTGATAGTAGCAAATTTAAAAATGTCCATTTATATATGTAGAACCGATGTATATGGCAATATTTAATATTTGTATGCACAGTATGTATACTATAGAGGCCTAGTGTTGGATTGTTGTCAAGATGCCACCAGATGGTCTTCCCCAGGATACAGCCACTGAGGGGATGTACGCTGGGAAAAGCAGCTAATATTAGACATATTAGAGCATTTCTCAAGGTACTTACGCTGACAGATGGCATGAAAGCATCTTTGACTCACAGCACAATGTGAATCAAATGTAACCACACAGAGCCATATGAACAGCACTGGAAAAATATAGCAGTCTATATCTAAGGCTAGAGATGCAACCGTGTGTTTAAACGATATTACTAGACCCTCTGAAATCTTTCTTGGGCAAAGAACATAAGAATGATTTTGCTCTCAAGTAAGAAATGTTGTCAACTACTGGCCAAACAGACAGACTTCGTTTTCTAGAACCACTATCAGACTGAAATATCCCCTTGTACACAAGAAATATTAAAAATCGACTGGGCAGAATGCCATGAAATTCACTGAACACATGCATGCTTTCCAGAGGATGACCCCTTTTCATTATGTACCGTATGCACCATGAGCTTTCTTCTAGTGGCAACCCCAGTTCAAATAGTCAACTTTTTACACTAGAGATATCAACAACTTGCTTGCACTAGTCATAGTTGCAGTTTGTGTAGTTCCTGTTAGACCACTACACAAACTAGGGGGGATACAGTGGGTAAACAAGAGAAAGAAACACAGAGGGCTGTGCTGTGCTGGCTCAGTCGAGTGAGCTGCATGGCCCAGTGCAGTTCTGCATGGCTGTCGTCCTCTCTCATCTAACTCAATTTGTTGCCACATCATGGAGACACAACTAGCTAGCAGCTAAGCTGACTGTTGCATACTTGTTTTACATTAATAACAAAGCAAAAAAAACTCAGAGAAAAGAAGTTCCTGAAAAACAGAAGCACTCAAATGCTTCATAAAAACTAGTTAATGCCTTGAGGGTAGCAGAGTGGATTCAGGACCACAGCTCCCTGTGAGTCCAGTGAAAATACAAAACGTCAAAGTTTTACAGCTGAAGCGGTACGCAGAAGACAACAGGGATATACAATCGGGGTTTAGTTAAGGCTTTTTGGCTGTTTTCTGCTCTACTTTCATCAGAAATTCTAATATGCTATTAACTAAAGTAAGGCAAGGCAGCTTTATTTATATAGCACATTTCAAACACAGAGGCAATTCAAAGTGCTTTACATAGGCAAAGAAAAACATTAGAAAGATATTCAAAACACTAAGAATAAAATCAATTAAGATAAAGTAAAATTAAATTTTAAAATGAGATAATATGAAATGAGATACATAAAATGAAATAAAATACAGTTACAGTGCACTAAAAAGATGTAAGTTGCAAATGCAACAAAGGAAATAAAAGTGCAATAGAGAAACCGGTCATGCAAATGCAAAGGAGAACAGCAGAGTTTTTAATTTTGTTTTCAAAGTGGCTAAAGCTGGGGCGCATTTGAGATCTGTGTGCAACATAATAGCTAAAAGCAGCTTTACCCTGTTTGGTTCCGACTCGAGGTACAACCAGTTGACTGCTTCCTAAAGATCTAAGTGCCCTACTGGGTTTATATTCTTCAAGGAGATCAGTGATGTATTTTGGCCCAAGTTTATTCCACGATTTATAAACTAGCAGCAGCACTTTAAAATCTGTTCTATATGTAACAGGAAGCCAGTGTAAAGATTTAAGAACAGGAGTAATGTGCTCAGTTCTCTTGGTTCTCGTTAGAACTCTGTCAGACAACTTCAGCTCATTCAGAACGCTGCTGCAAGTCTTTTTGGGAAGACCAGACAAGAGGCTGTTACAGTAGTCCACTCTGCTGGAAAAGAAGGCATGCATGAGTTTCTCTAAGTCTTGTCTGGACATGAGACCTCTAAGCCTACTATTTGTTTGAGATGATAAAATGCTAGTTTAGTTATTGCCTTGATGTGGCTGCTGAAGCTCAGGTCTGAGTCTATTAAAACACCAAGATTTCTAACTTGGGTTTTCGTCTTTATAGCCCTGGAATCAAGCAGAGCAATAACTTTCATTCTTTCCTCCTTGTTGCCAAATACAATGATTTCTGTCTTGTCTTTATTTAATTGAAAGAAATTTAATTGCATCCAATTATTTACTTGCTCTAAGCATTGATAGAGAGTGAGTCTAAGGGACCATAGTCATTTGGTGAAAGAGCTAAGTAAATCTGAGTGTCGTCTGCATAGCTGTGATAAGCAGTGTTATTGTCATGTATGATTTGACCTAGAGGGAGCATGTACAGGTTGAATAATAGCACCCAAGAATCGAACCTTGAGGGACTCCACATGTCATGGTGATCCGCTCAGATTCATGATCACCAGTGGCAACAACATAGCCTCTGCCTTCGAGATATGATCTGAACCAACTGAGGACTGTGCCAGATATTCCCACCCACTTTTCCAGTCTGTCAAGAAGTATTTCATGGTCCACAGTATCAAAGGCTGCACTAAGATCAAGTAGCACTAAAACTGATGTTTTACCTGAGTCAGTAGTCAGACGAATATCAATTAACACCTTTTATCAGTGCGGTTTCAGTGCTGTGATGTTGTCTGAAGCCAGTTTGGAAATTGTCCAAAAGGCCATTTACATTTAAAAAGTTGAGTTGAATAAAAACAGCTTTCTTGTTTGACATGGAGGAATTTATGGCCACTCTGATATTTTTGATTTTTATGCTAAAAAAAAAAAGATGCTAACTCATTACACTTATTAAGAGAGATTAAATCGGGGGCTAGTTCTTTTGGGGGATTAGTTAGCTTATCAACAGTGGTGAACAAGGCATAAGAATTGACATTCTTGTTGATGATGTTAGAGAAAAAGGCTTGTCTATACGAAGCCTCTTTTTAAAGATGTCGTAGTAAATCTGAAGATTACTTTTTTGTGCTCATGGTTTTAACCCTTTCAGGTGCAATTGCATCAATAACTTTTTTCAAATTCAGAGTCTGATAAGCTTATTTTCATGGACATAGCTTCCATGAAAAGACAACTAGTACGCTCGTTTATATACCTTTTTTTTTTTGACAGAAAGTGATCTGGATTGGGTGCCAGGAGAAACCAACATATCAAAGAAAACACAAATGGTCAGAGAGGCCTATGTCCCTAACAAAAGTGCTAGAAATATTAACACCCTTACTAATAACTAAATCCAGTGTGTGTCCTTGGTTGTGTGTGGGCCCTTTTACATGTTGTAACAGATCAAAAGTTTCAAATAGACCACAGAAGTCCTTGGCAGTTTTGTCTTTGGGATTATCAATGTGAATGTTAAAATCACCGGTTATGACAAGATAGTCAAAATCTGTCGAGATAACAGAAAGCAAATCAGTAAAGTTGTCAACAAAATTTGTAGAGGACCTTGGAGGTCTGTAAATTGTTAACAGAAGGATTTTTGGTGTGCCTTTCAAAACAGTGCAAAGATATTCAAAGGAGGAAAAATCACCACATGATAACTGCTTACAATGAAATGAGTCTTTAAATATAAACACCACCACCTTTCCTGTCAGTTCAATTCAATTCAGTTTTATTTATATAGCGCCATATCATAACAAAGTTATCTCAGGGCACTTTTTCTAGTAGAGCAAGTCTAGACCGACTCTTTATATT